>WAAB01025703.1:49166-100746 GCA_013389865.1 Piaya cayana | reverse complement strand
CACCCTGAGTTACGTAGAAAAAGTTGTGTGGGATACCTGGGAATTGTAGTTTTTCCTCAGCCACAATCTGACTGTTTTTTTTTTTTAAAAGGGCCAAAAAGAAAAATCAAACTATGACACACCATTACTGCCAGATAGAGATACTGACACTGCAGATAACGACAGGTTGCAGGCTCAGTACAGCCTGACTTACTCCAGTGCCTCAGGCCTTTATTAGGAACCCTTAACTGTTACTATTGTGTTTACAGCTGGCATACTACTGTTATTATTGATTTCATTTGCCTTTAATCAGGGGTCAAAACACTGTTGTATTTCCTTGTTATTTTTGCATTTCTCAATGTTGTCACAATCTTCAGTCAAGAAGCATGAAAGACCTCAAAAGAAGACACCTCCTTAGACTGAGATAGAGCTTAAAGGTCAAATGGTCAATTCTGTGCCTGCAACAATTTATTGGGCAATTTTGCAGTTAGGCACACCCACTTTCACAGTGTCTGAAATCCAGCAGGGCCCATGAACACCACATAAGAAAAGGCTAACGGATGCTGTGAGAGATAAGAATTTGTCTTCTGTAAGGGGAAGATACCAGAGAAACAGCACAGGGAACAGAGTGGACTTTACTGAGATATGAATTGCCACTTCGTTTCCCCCCACCACTACTCTAGAAAGATACTAATTTTTCTAGATGCATGAAAAATTCTGGAAAAAATCTCCTTTAGCAAAATGGCAAACAACTCTGCTCACAGTTCTGTATTTATGTGAATATGGCAATGATGTGAAAAAGAAGCAATAGATCACAGGTTTGGGAATTAGAACAGTGGATATTATGATTTTGGACCATCAGTAGTTTAGAAGATTAGAATCTTAGCATGCCAGTGAAGGTCAGTTCCTTATAGTAAAGTTTCTAGTCCTTTATTTAATGTGATTTTAGATGTGCCAAGTATTAGTACTTCCAGCAGCTTTCTCTTGGGAGACCATTTTATGGCTTAATAATTATCACTCTGGGGTAAAATAGTCTCTTTGCTCTCCCCTGCACTTACCAACATAATGCTATCTAGAAATGCACTTGAGTCAGCTCTGTATTCTGTGTTCAGGTCTCTTTATAGGTCCTCAAAGATGCTCTTGATTTTGTGAAGTCCCCTTGTGTTTAGGCTCAAGTGGGAGGCATTTCAAATATTTTTTTTCTTTTCCCCAAAATACGCTCTACTCACCGTTTTCAAAGTCCTCTTGAGTGGCAATTGAACAACCTGCTCAGTTTAACTGAGTTGACGGCATGGGTAATCTTAGGATGTGCCAACAATTGTGTTAATGCATGTAGTGACTTCATTAAACCATTGTATCTTAGGAAGCATATGAAATTCCATCTGTTTTAATAAGGGAGAGCCTGCTTTTTACACTTTAGTACAAGTTTTCAATCAAGACATGGGTCTTCATATGCCTCTGTGAATTCTCAGGAATCATCCCAGATATTCAAGAACAGGAATTTAATTCAGAAGCAAGAACAGTCAAAATGCGTTTTCATGGATGCTGCTGTGCTTGCAGAAGCCTATGATTTCTGTTTTGTCAGCTTTAAATTGTTTGTGTTGCACTTACGGTCTGCATTTCTAGGTCAACAGACATAACACAGTTAATGAGTTGACCTTAGATAATTTTTACAAAATACTGACTGGACTAGTGCCTTCTGGAATATTGCCACACTAACTCTCTGAATATCATAAAATCATTACATAGTCTTTTAAAACTATAAAGGTTTATATGCTTGGAAAGAATAATGTTATGAATATATCTTATTGTAAACAAATGTATTTTACCTATTTATCTTAACTATAATATATTAATAATTGAATCACAAACTGATTTTGTTATGTATTGTCTGTGCTACCCCTGTTTACATTTACTTCTTATGTATCTTACCTTTAAAATTAAAACCCAATTTTAGAAATACAAGTACAGTTGAAAAAGCAAAGCAAACAACTTCTTTTATCATCAGGTCAAACAAAAACAAACCAAACACCAGTCACTCCTGCAAGACCTTAAAACCTCGTGTAATTTGCATATCATCTTAATGATGATACAAGCTTTGCTTGTCATGTTACCAATCATATATTCTGTATTTAATTTCTTGCTTTTCAGAACACTGACACTTTTTTTCCTGATCTGGTTTGAGCTAAAGAGGAATCAATTTTATAACTCTAGCTAAGTCTCATCTAAGTAATTTCATTTTCTGAACATTAACTTCATGTTTTTCAAACAATGTTTTTCTCTAGAAGTGATAATATTGGTCACTGGTGCGTAGAAAAGACATTTCTTATACTTATTCCTATAGCAACCAAGGTCATCTTCAAGCTAGTGGTGTGCAGTAAGTCAAAGACGTGAAAAAGGTCACAACACACCTACAGAGAGAGGTGGTACAGACCCCAAACTGATCAACAGATTATTCCATTCCATTTATGTCATACTTGGTATAAAACTGAGGGAACCTGATTGTCAAGCTCTCTTTTTTGATGGCCAATGTCCAGAGAGGACCCCATCTGTCTCTTTTCTCCTGATCTCAGATCCACGCATTCCTGAATCCAGTTACTGAGTCCAGCTCCCTTCTAGCTTGGGAACCTTTAGCCAGGCCTGCTCTCCAGCATCTGTGGTGATGTAGTCATGGAGGGCACAATGTTGATGTTGTTGTTGTTGTTGTTATTATTATTACATTAAAGATGTTTTAGTTTTATTTTCCAACCAGCAAGCCTTTCTTCCTCTCATTTCCCTTTCCCTTGGGAGGGATGAAGGGAAGGGAATCAGGAGCCTAGCTGCTTGTGTTTCCACATATGGGTAAGTCTAAGTGGGCCTGCCAAATCTAATAATCTCCTGAAGCAGTGTCTGAAGATAAGAGTTTTAATAATAATGGCCTGAAAAGATGTTTTTGGCGTTCAACTATACCACGTGTTATGTAAACTCAGCCTCAGATTTTCCTTAGTTCTCTCACCACGTAGGAAGTTACACTGAAGCTGCAGTGAATTGTCATGTTCCCAGACTTATCCAAGTACAGTAATTACCACCCATGTACTTCAGTTCTGTGACCCTCACTCTGTGGTCAATTAATAAATTGGCAATGTGTTAGGCTGTTTCACACTGGGATTAAGTAAGGATGACAAGGAGAGAACCCTACATCAGTGGTTTCCTTTCAAAGTACACTTAAATACCATCAAATCCACAATCAATGGCAATGTATACACATGTTTAACAAAGCTTTTAACCTTTTAACCATCAGGCCATCTGCCTTTCAAGAAATATTGCTCTTGGTTCAAACAGCAAAGCAAGGGATTGTACCAATCCTATGTACTCTTGTTACTATGATCTGTAGGTGAGTGATGCCCTGGGAATCTGTTCAATTACCCTGCTCCCTCTCAAGTTAAAAAAAAAATTGTAGGGACTACCGTGCCAGACCAATTAGATGACAAAAATCCAGTCAAGTCACAATTGGACAAAAGTTGATGGAAAGGAAGAGTAAACTGGGTCTCAGTGGCTCCTTCTAAGCCTCCCTAGAAGAGCAAACACAGGTATCAATGCAACATGAAACAGGACACGAGACCCTTTTCCTTAAAGAAAAGATAGAAAAAAACCCACAGCTGTTTTTGAACATAAGCACCCTAACTTCCAAGCCTGGTCACACGACCACCAGCAGCAAAGCCAGAGACACCTGTCCCCGGCACAGTGGAAACACTGTGTCTGCAGCAGGATATAGACTGCCCTAGCAACTAAGGATGTCAAAAGTGAGGGTAAATCCAACTATGAGTAACCTATACTTGCATTAAAGGGCAAACTAAGGACATAAGCTGGGTTTGTCCATGTGAATCAGGAATATAAACAGTTATTCTTGGATACAAAATAACTGGGGAATATAACTGCACAAAACTCTGATGAGGCACAGTCCTGTATGAAGAATGCTGCACAAGAGGTATTGTCTCCTGACTTTAGGAGATATAAGAAAATGCAGCACTGCAAGAGCTGTGGGATTTTGAGCACTGGTGAGGACAGTACAAGGGAAGAAAGGACTACTGCAGAAGGTAAGTGAATCAAACAGGAGTGGATTGCAAGGGTATGAGCTTTAAGGCTAGATGCTGAGTATGGATTTCAGAACTGGCGTCACATCCTGAGGGTACATAATGTCTTCAGCTATTGATTTAGGGACAGCTGGAGGATTTGAGTAGGTGGGATTCAGCAGGAATAATGCAATTAATTACTCTAAAAGCATCAGAGCCCCCAAGGGCAGATAGTAAAGCAAAACCAAAATGGGCTAAACTTAAAAAGAGTGTGTTTCTCAGGAAACAGACACTTAGTGTTGCTGTTGAACAGCTACACTGTCGGCAAAGTAGTTCCACTATATGTTGACATACTGAGGCAACAAGCATCTGCATGAATCAAGATGAAAACTAGTCACTGGCTGTTAGTCAATTAATTTAACCTTGTAGATATGCAGACTATACTGGATTATGATACACTTGAAATTGAGGGGGGTTTTGCTCACTGTTTTGCTTGGAAATGCCTTTCCAAGCCTTTTATAGTTCATTGACAGAAATAAAATTTGAGTAAGAATCGTAATCAAGAAATATCTTTTTGCTGGACTCTGAGATCAAGGAGTCAAGGTAATTTGTAATGCTTGTAGTCTCCAAGTATTTACAAGACCAGTTAATGATTCAAAGGCAGAAATCAGTATCCACTTAAACATAAGTATCTGGAACAAAAACTTCCATGTCTGTTATAGACTTCCAAATCTATTCTTGCAGACAGTCAAGAAACAAGCACTTTCAGGACCTATTTAAGCACTGTAGGATATGTCAGGCATTGTCTATTTCTCCCTATTAAATTTCAAAGGAACATAGAGTGATGCTGTTAATATCTACATGTAATCAGATGAATACTGCCACTAAAGCCTGCCTCTGTTGCTAAAGAAAATGTATCTCCTTCAATGGATGACCATTCTTCATGAGAGGTCTTCAAAACCTGAGTAAAATGGGCAGAGCTAAGAAAAGTTGTGTTCATTTGGTATCAACTATTTTAAAACTGCTGGCTTTTTTTCAGCTTCTTTTCCAGGTGCAGGATCAAATATCTAACAAAATCAGAAAATTCATGATGCAGAGGCAAGGCAAAGAGGACTACTCAGTGGTACTTATGAGATCTAAGTTAAACTTGCATAATACAGACTTGATCTCTTAGGTGTGGGGAGCAATGCATCCATATTAAGTGTTTCCCTGTCACAGGGTAAGTTTACCTCCCATTATTTCATCTGCTGGTTTCTTCAGCTGAGATGGATTGAAATCCCTGAAACAGCTGCATAGAGAAAGGTCTGGCAAACACCTGAGAGATGCTGGTGACATGTTATTGATATTGGCAGTTACCGCATCCATATACACATATTTATCTCAAAAGTTTAGAAGACCTATGATGTGAGTGGAGTATGGCACCTGACAGCAGAGGCCCAGGAGGAAAGACAAACCATTAAGCAGTAATTCTGACAGGAACAGGTCCCAAAGTGCATTGTTTATATATACAACAAGTAAAAGTACTAGTATCTGAAGAAAGGAGGTGCTCTTAAGACAGAATGAACTGCAAATGATGGTTGGAAAACAAGTTTAAATGCTTTATATTGGCACCCTCCACAGAAGGTCCTGAATTTCCTCTGCATCTTGCCACCAGTAAAAGGGTTACTGAAATCTGTAGGGTCCATTTGAACTGAGTGAAGTACCCTAAGGGGCAGGGATCTAGCCAAAGAGCTGGAGTAGCTGAGTCATTAAGTGGAAAGCAGTGCTTGGAAGGGCGGTTGGGGCTGGCTCATGGCAGATTCTCAGAAGTCTACTGATTTAAATCTGCTAGTGGGTTAACACTGAGACGTCATTCTTGGCTCATGAGAAATTACAGCCAAACCCAAAGACTAATGAATTCAGTTTGGAAGAGACCCACCGGATCATCGAGTCCAACCACTCCTATCAAGCACTAAACCATGCCCCTCAGGACCTTGTCCACCTGTACCTTAAACATCTCCAGGGAAGATGACTCAACCACCTCCCTGAGTGGCCTGTTCCAGTGCCCAAACACCCTTTCTGGGATTTTTTTCTTTNGGGGTCCAGAACTGAACACAATATTCAAGGAGCAGTCTCACCAGTGCTGAGTACAGAGGGAGAATAACCTCCCTGGACCTGCTGGTCACACCATTTCTGATACAAGCCACGATGCCATTGGCCTTCTTGGCCACTGGGTCACACTGCTGGCTCGTGTTCAGTCGGTTGTCAACCAACACCCCCAGGTCCTTCTCCTCCAGGCAGCTTTCTAGACAGACTTCTCCTAGTCTGTAACACTGCATAGAGTTGTTGTGCCCCAAGTGCAGGAACCAGCATTTGTCCATGTTAAACCTCATGCCATTGGTCTCAGCCCAGCGGTCCAGCCTGTTTGGACCATAGCCTTAAAAAAGGAATGGGTTTAACTGGAATACAGATTTTGGCATATATAAACTAGAGCAAAAGGAAGCAAATTTTAACCTTCAATTTGCATTGACAATGATGAATAAGGAGGAACTACCCCTTTCCTTCCCTGTCTGCTTTCTAGCTCTGTAATTTTTGAATAAAATGTTGAAGTGAAAAGTAAAACTAGGGAAAGTTAAGGCAACATGAAATGTGAACAAAAAAGCAACACATGAAGAGAACATAAACAAGGATTTTGAACATTAATAGAGTGCATTAACAAGAATTTCCATACTTCTAAAAAAGATAACCTCTACAAAAACCTCAAATAAATTTCACTGAAAGTAGGTAAAAACTTCTGCTGCATTATCAGTTCACGCTAAGTGATGGCACGTAAAGCCAATGCAAAAAAAGTGCAACACAAACAGCATTTAAACACAGAAGACTAAATGTGCAAGGTAGATAAGCTTCAGTTGAGGCAATAAAAACCTTTCACCAACTTAAGCTTTAAGATATAGGCTGTAAGGTGAATTCATGTTAAATGAATGTTAGTACTGTTAACAGTCAACAGACACTGTGTCATGCGCTGAATTGGACATAATGTTCTTCACACAGTAAGCCTGGTTGCTTGTAGGAGGTAGCTGGACACTGTCTTAGCTAGAGATTTGGAGACGGTACAAAAATACCAAAATTAGTTTATGCTAACACTTCCAAAACCCAAATGTTCTCTGATTGTGAACTTTTATGACATTCTCTGTGAATAGAAGGGTAACTATCAACTCTTTCTTTGACATGTATGTTGCCAATCCACAAGGCAATGTTTCTTGATTGAATTTCAGAAAACTGACATCAAATGGTATGTCTGTCTTAGCTGGACATGGCAGCACAAAGAACCGATTTTATCTGAATTTTGCAAAAAGGATTAAGAACTGATGATGATGGCACATCTTTAAATGTCTCCTGCTCTGTGTGGTTGCTGTGGGAAACCAAGTGGAAGTACCATAGAAACCTGAAGAACATTATGTAAGGGAGTCCCTCACACCCTGTGACCACATCTGGGTGTTGCTGAGAGGAAAAGGCTCCAGAGGAGAAGTGGAAAAGATCACAACATCTTGGTGGTCAGAAAAGGTTGCGGGAGCCACAGAAAATAATCAGCAAGGAAGTGGTTTTATCCATAGTTGAGGGAAAGAGTGTAAGAGCATGGTGGAAAACGTGTTAATCAAAAGGATCTGCATAGCTTCCTCTCTAGACTAAATCTTGAAGTTAAAGATGAACAAAAAGTTCTCCAGATGATAACACAGTGGCTTAGTGGCAGATTTGTCACAAAGTTTTCTCAAGTCAGGCCAGAGGGTAGCAAGGAATGTTGTCAGCATCAGAAGACAGTTTCATAAACAGGAAGGAAGACAGACATTTTCTGAGAGTAGAGTACTTTACTATTCTGCAAAGAAGTTAGCAGGTCTTTATAACAACTCTGTTTTCCTCTTGCTTAGTCTTAAAAATAGTCAACATTATGTGATGTCTTTTATTGTATAGAAGCTGTCAAAGTTCCTTTAGTATATCAGTAGATAAAGGCAGCCAAAAAGGAAACACAAGCTGCTAATGAGTACTACATTTATATAGTATCATCTGTAGTACCAATATTTTTAACTTTTCTTTTAACAACAATAAAAGAATGATGGTCCTACATACATGATTTCTGTATAGGAGAAGATTAGATTTATCAAGTCATTCACAATTTATTCTTCATATGGCAAGTGGAGGAATTATTGCCTCTTACCACCACAGTACTGACCACCAGGATCTCTCAGCCCTAAATTCATCATTCAGAAATTATTGATTTCTGACCTTCTAAGTCTCTACTAGTTTGACTCCTTATTGCTGTTCATGGCATTGTGTGAAGAGGTATGCCCAGACATCATCAGTAGTTTCAGAATAGGATTACTGTGTCCTGCCTGTGCCATCAACAAAAAGCACAACTGTACAAGTAAATTTTCCCCTTGGAGAAACAGGCCATATGGTGAGACTTAACCCTACTTTGAATGAGACACTAACAGGGCCATGACAAGAATATCTACATCGTAAATTAAATGATACCTATCTTGAGCAATAAACTACAGAGCTTGCTTTCTTTCTCCATGTCAGTGTATTGGATATGGCCTAGAAGGACAAGGAGTCAAAAATCTTATTTATCTCTAACTTGAAATTATCTTAACCTCGTAGTCATGAGCAATGAACATTCATAGTATATAGTCCATGTGAATAGGGAACAATAAATGGCAACAGTAACAGTAACTCAGTAACTTCTGCTGCCAACTGAAGTAGGCTTGTGACATTCCAATAGCTAAGTTTTCAGATGACTTCTGATCATTCTAATCAGCACACTGGAGACTGGAGTTCGAGTAGTCTTCCTCCCTTCCCCCATCCCCTCCATTTTTCATTGATTACTGTAAAGGAGGATTCGGAATATCTTCAGCTAATCGTGACAAAAAAAATCTTACTATTTGGATTGCTTTGAAACTGGGAGGAAACTGTCTGTCAGATTTTTATTATGTTTGCATTTTCCACATGTTGAACCCTTGTAATCAGAAAGACAAGCATGTCTTCCACAATAAAATATGTGTGGGCAAACAGACATACAGAGTTTGCTGGGTTATCCAAGGGAGAACCAATTTTTGTGAACTGAGCAAGTCCATGCATTTGACAAATTAACTTGAACAAATGCCATTTGACAAAACTAGTAAAACAGAACATTATAGCTGATCAGTTGCTCTGGAATTCCCATCGCTGATGTCTTCCTGAAAAACACACCACCTATGTTTGCTGTCAGAAGTTACCCAGAATTTGGTAAATGGATAGGTGCAGAATCATCAGGCTGCCCTGTTTGGTTGGCTGCAGAGAGACTCAGAAGAGTAGTGGATAAAATAGTCTGAAATAGGGTTAGGAGCTTGCAGTGACACAGGGAATGGGCAGTCAAGCATGAAGTGGAGGGATTACCCTTTTCAGGTCTTTGTTCCAGTATTACCACTTCAGGACAATATTTGTTCTCATGCCATTACTGGAAACCTACTTGTGGAATCCTGTCAGCCAAAAGAAAGAGCACTGCCTTGGACTTCAGCAGAGAAAGGAAATCAATAGTCCTTGCAAATCATCACTTTTATTGCACTTTCAAAAAATACTAAATTTTTTACAATTTAAGAGGTTCTTCTCTCCACCTTATGATGTGATTGCTTGTCAATGGAAATAAAGTAGCACTGCTCTAACAGCAAACAAACATGACCCCGTCTTACCAGGAATTCTGTGATTAATGCCTCCAGCCATCAGATAGACACAGACTGTGGATGAGAGGACTTGATTAAATGCGTTGCTATAATTAGGTCATGGGCAAGGCCACAGTTTCAAAGTCCTGTGGGCATATGGAAAGTGACACTCTGTGGTGTGAACAGGGCCCCTAGAAGAGGGATTACACTTGTGAGGAGGTCCCATGGAGACATTTCAGGCAGTATCCAATCGGGTCCAACCATTAGAGCCTAAAGCTGTCATTTAATTCATTGTTTTTTTAGAGACCTGGTAGTTAGAATTAATTTTTCTTTTCTCCTTTATCCCTCCCTCCCAAAATAAAGATGTGTGCTAATTTTCCTGAGCACAAGGTGGCAGGATTCAGCTTCCCTTTAAAGCCAATAAATGCTGAACAGTGCTTGAAACAGATAAGGTAAAAAAATAATCTTCCGTTATTCAGGAGTGCAAAATCAGCTATGATCAAATAACTAGATAAATCCACAAATAGATGGAACACTGGTAATCACAAAAGCCAGCTAGAACAGTCAGAAAATGCTTTGTGTTCAAAGGAAATTCAGAGAAAGTCAGGTTTTATTATTGAAGGAAAAGATGTGGGAGCTCAGGAAAGAGAGGCAAATACCAGTCAGCATATTTATTAGCCAGTAGATGTTGGTGATTTGGGTTCATATGATTGCTCTGGGTCATGGTGGAGCTGTGTCTCTGACAAAATGCAAGAAAACCCTCACGTGGAGTTTCAAGGTAATCAGGATATTTCTCTGGAAAAGTAAGTGTTTCTGACAAAAGCAGGAGTTCCTGTGAGCTGTCCAAACTCTCCTTTTTGTAACAGTCCCAAATCCTCAAAGTGTAAGCAAAATGTAAGCAGTTTATTTATGTACAGCTTTGGTATTGGTTTGTATGACTACTTGTTCTGTGTGCACTCCTTTGGACAGGATAGAATATCCTACTACACATACAAACCATGCCACCTTAAACTTTTTTCCAGACCCTGTAGTACAATTTCTTATTCCCTCCCTGCCCCCTCCTCCCTCAAACAACAATAGTTTAACAGGGATTTTTTGAGTTTTCATCTCCCGCCTCTTTTTCAGAAAATCACATTCACATATTTTTATACACCTACTACAATTTCTGTGCTATGATACAAAGAAATTTTATGTACAGTGTATGAGTTAAAGTTTCAGAGTGATCAAACATAATTTCAAAACACTTACGTAAAGAAAATACCTTGAGTATAACAGCACCTTCGTGTTTCACTTTTAATATATTCAGATTAATATGCTCTTATAACTTCATGGCAGTAAAAAACAGGCCAAAGAAATGTGCATTGCAAGGGAACAGAATATCTGGGAACTCATTAATTTGTTTTCACTGACCTAAGACAAATCTTACTCTACTTCATCTGCTCTGGACAGAGGCTCACCTCTCCTGTTCTGAGAAGGCTCTTTCGCTTAAGATTTCATTGTTCTCTGGGATGATCTATTTGTTGTGTGTAATGGTTCTTTTCACACAAAATTTTTTGTAATGTTGAAGTTTTCTTGCTGTAAATCAAATGCATTACTTCTTGTTCTATCCCACAGACGAGGAAAAAAAGTGATTACCCATCCCTTTGCATACCCTTTTAGATATTGTAGGATTGTTACTGCACTTCCCTTCAGTCTTTCATGCACTGATGAAAGCTAGTTCTTTCAATCTTGACTCAAGAGTTCCTGTTTTCTATCCCTCTGATCACACTTTATGCCTTTGTCATATTTTCAAGTCTTTGTTCTAGTTTTGCCACCATCAGGATGATGTTTGCTCTTTTATCATTACCAGAAAGGTACTTGTCTCTAGTGGTTTACTTGGAGCTTTCCTTTAAGTAGTGGTTCATGGGAAGTATTTGAGCAGTTCTTTCCCATTTCTTTAAAAAATCTGTGAGAAAAGCATGGAAGAACGGTGTTAACTTTATAAATACAATTCCTTTAAGCAGAAATAAAATCACAGTTTATCACAGCAATTCTTTGTACAGCTATCCTATTGTAAACCCAGAGTTAAAAGACTTAAAGCATCTATATGCTCCTATTGAAAGAGGCATTCTTTCCCCTGGTATGGTAGCCATGCTATTTCTTGATGGAGCATTCCCTAGCTTTCATATTGGCAATTTTGGTGGCCCTAGAACACCTCCTTTTCAGTTTTCTTTTTTTCCCCACATTCTACACCAAATCTATCTTGATAAAATACTAATTAGGGGGGAATTATATTTTTAACAGAATTTGCTGTTTTACCAACATGTTTTCACATTCAGTCATTTTTGGAGTTGTTACACACAAATTTAAGATGGTAAGTCCCAACCCTTCCAGAAATTATTATTGTTCAACTTGGCAACACACCTGTGAGAACTGTTTCTGAGTTGTAGAAAATATAAACTGATGTGTACAACAGGTGATAATGCCCCTTTCCAGTGTACACTCTAGCATTATTTCATACTTACATGCAGCCTTAGGTGTTCAAGGCCTTACCTACAGAACTTTACTTTTCCAACACTACTGAATTATCTAATTAGCCAGTCTGATTCAACTGCATGTTTTCATCTGAAAATTTCCTCCAAATGCTTTAAAAAATACCCACTTTTTGCCTCTAGAAAATTGTTCCATGAAATTTTTATCCTACTTGCTATCCTCCTACAAATATTTCTATTTAGATAAATACATTATTTTAATATTAGTGCCCTTTTTTCCCAATTTTGTATTACGTGTAGACAAAATGCCTTGTACTTCAATGATATTTCTTGTGGTCCATCCATATTTCTATGCTGATTCATGTGGCTTTGTTATTGCATGGGACTCTCTTGATCTCTGTGTTTTATTTATAAAGGACAAAGTGGTCAACTTGTTGAGGAGGAAATACATTACAAATAGAACAAATGAATCTCCATAACAACTTTCCTTAAACTTCAGATAAATCTGGTTTAACTATGACTGCATGATGGGCTATAAGTTTCAATGATGTCTCTTTATCTAGTCTTCTCTCATTGCCTTACAGGGAGGCATAAATCAATGTTTCAGGTAGGTATAGCTATGACTTCCTCAGTAGGATGTTCTTGTAAATGAAATCAAGCCCACATGTGACTGTGCCTGGCCTACGAATGTATCCAGTAAGAACTGCATTCTTCTGTAGCATCAGCAAATGCAAAAAGAACAAAGTGTGCTTTCAAATAAAAAGTACTGTGCCAAATAAATTGTGGAATACTTTCTAACAATGTAACTTGTTCTGTACCTTTGTAATAAAAAATTCTGTAACCTTTCCTTAATTCGTCTTGATTTACTCATTTCAAAATACTCAGCCCTGGTAATTAGGTAAGAAGTAAACGTCACCATCTTTGGAGAGAGTGGCACAGAGATAATTAAGCAGTCTGCCAAAACAAAGCAGGACTGACTGTCATTTGCAGGGACAGAAGGAACACGATCTAAGAAATGGCAAGGGAAGAACAAAATTATTAGGCCCAGTTTCCCCTATCAGCTGCACTTTACACTTGTGGGTGTGTCACTTGACAGGCTGAGAGAGCTGGGATTGTTCACCATGGACAAGAGAAGGCTCTGAGAGACCTTATAGCGACCTTCCAATATCTTAAGGGGCTACAAGAAAGCTGGGGAGGGACTGTTCACAAAGGCTTGTGGTGGCAGGACAAGGGACAATAGGTATAAACTGGAGCAGGGCAGGTTTAGACTAGACATACAGAGGAATTTCATCATGCTGAGAATGGTGAGGCACTGGCACAGGTTGCCCAGGGAAGTCACGGCTGCCCCATCCCTGGAGGTGTTCAAGGCCAGGTTGGATGGGGCCTTGGGCAGCCTGGTCTAGTGGGAGGTGTCCCTGCCCATGGCAGAGGGGATGGAAACGGGTGATCTTCAAGGCCCCTTCCAACCCCAAGTATTCTGTGATTCTATGATTCTATGATTCTATGCGATACACCTGTCTAAGCCAGACCTGCCTCAGCACTGGTGCATGGCAATGGTGACTCCTTACCCCCTCAGCGGGCACCGTTCGTGTCTACACTGCGTTCGGAGGTTAATTAAACATCCCCGCTAATTGCAGCCCCCCCCCCGGGTGCACAGCGGCGGCGGGACGCGCGGTGGCGCCTGCGGAGCTCACAGCACTGCGGCGGGGGCACCGCTGCGGAAAACCCGCACCGGGGCTGAGGGGGAACGAAAGCGCAAAGCATCCCCGAAGCGTTAAGGGAAGGACGAGGCGTTTTGGGGGGAGAAAAGGGCAGGGCGTTCTCGGCTCTCTCGCCCGCCGCCTCCGGGACTGCGGCAGCATCCCTCTCGTCACCCGGCGCGGTCCCGCCCCGACGGGGATGCCCGCTGCCTCCGGGCAAGGTGTCCCCGGTTGCGCTCGACCGCGGCGGCCGCGGGGCGCTCCCGTGGGTGTGGGTGTGTCTGAAGGCTCAGGCGCAGCCTGCCGATTGGTATCTGCTATCCGGCACCCTCCCTCTTCTTTCCCCTCCTCCCCCCCCCCGCCCCCCTTGTTGCTTTTGTCTTTTCTTTTTTTTTTTTAATTTCAGGCTCATTTTGTGGAGTTTCTGCCCCTCTCTGCGTCAGCCCTACGTCACTTTGCCGGCAGCTCCCCGGCTTGGGCTGGAGCGAGAGCCGGGGACGCTTTATTATCGGCTAGAGGGAGGAGGAGACGGTGCGTAAAGCGGCGAGAGCGCGGCGCCCCGAGCCCCGCCGCCGCGGGCTGCGCCTCCCTCCCTCTCCTCTGGCGGTCAGCGGCTGCCCGAGTCCCAGCAGGTCGGAGCGGAGCCCCCGCCGCCCCGCGCGCTCTGCGGCATCACCAGGAGCCGCCGCGGGGGCAGGCGGTGCCGCTCGCCCGCGGGGGGCAGGTGCTCGCCCCCCGGGTTCGCCCGCCTCGTCGCCCCGAGCTGCTGGCTCCCGGCACGCCCATGTGAGCCCGGTCCGCGGGAGACTGCGCGCCCTCCGCGGGAGCGCCCGGGCCGGAGGGGTGAGCGGGGCCGGCATGGTGTCCTGGAGGCGGAGGCCGGGGCCCGGCCTGGCGCGGCTGTGGGGCTTGTGCTGCCTGGTGCTGGGCTGCTGGAGGGGCGCGCTCGGCTGCCCCGCGTCCTGCCGCTGCAGCTCCTGGCGGATCTGGTGCGCGGAGCCGGCGCCGGGCATCGCCTCCTTTCCCGTGCCGCAGCGGAGCGCCGAGGGCGACAATGTCACCGAGATGTGAGTACGGGAGCGGGGGCGGGAGGGGGCACCGCTCTGCGGGGAGGTGCGGCTGGGAGTCCGCTGCGGGTTAATCTGGACGCGGCTTCGCGGAGGTGCCGCCGCCAGACCGCTTAGAGGAGGATGAGTCCGAATTGCGGGCGATGCGGTTACCGGGGCGCGGGGGTCGTGCACCGCCCCGACCTCGCCAGCCCAGTGGAAGAGGGTGTCACCCGGCCGTTCTCTTGGCTTCCCCTCCCTGGGTTATTCACGAGAACCGAGAGCTTTGCTGGCCAGCTTTCCTTCCTCTCCCAGATCTCTCCTACGCTCATATTCTATTAAAAAAAAACCCACACAGAAGGAAGGAATAAAAATAATAATAATAAATAAGGGATGCGGCAGATTCTGGTGGAGTCAAACTCTCTTCCCAGCCGTAGTCATCGGCATGCGGGTGTGCTTTGCCCTTCCCAGTAAGGTGGCTCGAAAGAGGAAATGCGGAGCCTGCAGTGAAATGAGTATCGTACTGTCTCTGAGGGAGTGCTGGAGGATTATTAAACCGTCATTAACAGCGAAGAGGATGCAAAAAGTTGTGGTTTCCCCCCCCCTCTGCTACCCGTGCATCGCTTCCATTCTCCTTTGCCTGCAGATGATATTCGGTGAGGGAGCTGTGTTCGTGTTCAGTCCTGCATCGCTTCACAGCTCTGCCCTCTGTGGTGTCCACATACGCTGCTTCAGAAAACCTGCAAAGACTCTTACTGAGCAGAAAAATTTTGGATACAGGGCTGGTATATGATAGATCCAGCAGGGGGGAAAAAAACACCTTCGGAAGATGTTCTGTCCATCTTTTTATTTTCTGGTTCCCATTGCTTCTAGATTGTTTCCCATGGCATTCTTCATGTAAAAGCTACCAGAATATTTTCCCCAAATCTGTATAAATTTCTCACTGTGTGTTCTCTGCCCTTCTTCTCTCTTGTTTTTTTTTTCTTTCCCCCCCCAGTTTTCTTCAGAAGCAGTGTAAAAATACAGTGAAATAGTTTAATTTTAGGTTAAATTCTAGTCTTGGGGCTACCTTTCTGCAGCTTACTGAAGTCAGATTGCTGCATTTCCCCATGTATGTTAGGGAAAAAAGCTGGAGACATTAATTTCTACTACTTGCATATAGCTATTCTTTGGTAGATTTTTAGGATGTACAGTAAAAAAATAGTCTTTCTGAGTCTTTACTGCAGTTATTGTTTCGTACGTTTATTTAATATTCTGTGGATTGCTTCATTAAAAAAATGCTTTGAGCTATGCATCTCTGCTCATTTTCATAGTTGTTGATAGCCTAATTATCCCATAATTTCAATTTGGAGGTAGCAGCAAATTCCCCTAGAATTTAAACTCTGTTTACAAAGGACAGGAAAGAAAACACATACATAAATGCGTATTCCACCAATGATCAACTGAAAACATATCCTGTCATTTTGCGTTGATGCTCTTGGTTTTCATTTTCCTTTGGTTTTTGAGCTTCACTGTCTTTACAGTCCTTTTCAGTTTTTACTGTATCATACTGTGACATTGCATGTTGTTATGTTTGGTGATCTAAAAATAATTTTGAGTCATGGATTTCTCAAGAGATGCTGTTGCACATATTTAAGATGGCCTTTTCATGTGTACTTTCAACATAAAACACAGAGGCCCTTTAATTCACTTATAGACATAAATTAAAAATTGGACTGCAGTAGGTGTCACGTTATTTAGTTGTGGGAGCCCAGTAAATGGTAGATATGTAGGGAGGCAGTTTTAATGTAGTAGACATAGATTGTGGATGTGTAACACTGCAGATCTTGCTTTATTCTAGTTAAGAAACAGATTTAAGAGGCTGGGGCATTGTGCTTTACTTGGGAAGCGTCAGACCAGGTGGTTGTTTGGTTTTTTTTTAATGTGCTCTGTAGACACCAGAGCACAATTCATTTGAAGTCCAATGGAAGTGGTATAACTAGAGTGAGAAGAGCTTTAGACAATTTCTAGTAATTTATTCCCATGTATTTCTAGAGTGCCTGTTGAAGCCAGTCTTTCATTAGTTGCTTATGTCCTGCTCTTGAGGCGAATGGATCCTGCAGTCCTAGGCCAAACATTCACAGGCACCTGGGGAACCTGGGGTAACCTGGGGCAAGATTGTCACTTGAGTCACGTGCACTGGGAGTGTCAGTGTAATGTGCTTAACTGTGGAGAAAAGAACAGGCTCAGCAGTCCATTTTCACATGGGCATGTGAAACCCTTTGTGGTGCAGAGGGTTGGCTGGAGGCCAGGTAGATGACTCCAACCAGGCAGGGTGTGGGTGGACAACCAGGGTTTCCCTTGGCTCCAAGAAGTGGGGGAGAAAGCTGGGGTGGTTCTGGTAGGAATAGCAGAGCTGCAGTCCCACACATTGGTCAGCATCCCCCACTTGATATCCTGGTGCTTCAGCTCTGCTCTGGCCTGTTGGTGAATTGCGGTTTACAGCTTAATAAATATGCTTCTCCCAATCCAGTTATTTCTTGATTCCAGATTGGATCCACCATCCAAATCTAGCAAGAGAAGCAGAGCCCTCTGCATCAGCCCTGGGAGGGCCTGTGGCTGAAACTTGCTATGAGAGGCCAAAAGATTATGCCTGGTGCTTTTCTTAGTTATCTTCCTAGTTATTTTTGCATAGTTTTCTACGAAGGTGAATGAAAAGCAGATTTTGAAATTTCTTTCTCTCTAAACAAGATTTTAGATTTGCACAGTTGTCTAGGGTGCTTATGTGGGCTGGTCTTTGTCTGGAAAACTTATGCCAATGCTAAGATTGTTTATCATAACAGAGCTCAATCGTAATAATTGTTTGGTAGTTTTGATGTTCTTAGAGGTAAATTGAACTCCAGAATGAATATCCTATATTAAAAACATGATACTAGTCATTGAAGCTCATGTTAAGAGCCAAAGACCAAGAGTGGTGAAAGCAAAATGGCTATATAAGTGTTGTTAAATCCATGCATTGTAGGCACAACAGCAAATAAGCAGTCCTTGTGAAGACCACTCAAGAAAGAATAGGATAGTAAATGAGTCATTTTTAAAGCGATCAGGATTTCTTGTAGAAGGACTGGTCTAATATTTTCTAATTAATTGAGAAAGTGTATTCTTAGAGTTCAGGCGTATTCCTGGTCTAGTTTCACACTTCTGGTATCTAGTCCTTAATATGCTGATTATTGTCATTCAGGTGATTGGGGTTTGAAATTAATTGGTGTGTTTCAGGAAGAAGTGCTTGCCAACGAGTAGTAGGTGACTTTTAAACTGTTGCCTATTAAAAGAGAGGTGATTGTGTATTGCATACATTTCAAAACCACAAAATAAATTTCTAATGCAGTTATATAAAGCACTCTAGAATTGTTAATAAATAAGACAAGATAAGTAATTTATAGAGTAAATTATTTAACAAGTCATGAGAGCTTGTGCTAAAAAAAAACAAGTTTAAATTCACGTGAAGCTCAGAGCTGTTGGTATTTTTGGGTCTCTTTCATTTTAGATTTCTAGGCTGTTGTAGATTTAATATAATATAAAACTGTCCACAAGGCTTCTCATCCCCTTGCCCCTTCCTCAAAATGACTTTTGGCTGTGCAGCTTTGCATGGCTTGGCTGGATTAAAAAGTTATTTCTGATGACTTGGAATTGGACAATAAANTTTTTTTTTTTAATTTTTAAAGATCTGAGTATGGTGGGGCTTCTCAGGGTCTTCGCTCGAGCTCTCTCCGATTGGGTGAGAGGAAACGGCTGATGCTGGAGGAGGGCAGTGTCCTTCAGGAGTCAGTCAGCATCAGACTGCTAGAGTACTGCTGCTCCCTGTGTGTCTTTGGTTGCTTTAGGGTCTTAAGGGATACTTGGGGTTTATGTAATAAAAGAAAAGCCATTTTGATGAATTCAAGGATTTAATCTCAATAC
Source organism: Piaya cayana (assembly GCA_013389865.1). Lineage (NCBI taxonomy): Eukaryota > Metazoa > Chordata > Aves > Cuculiformes > Coccyzidae > Piaya > Piaya cayana. Next base: position 81,890 of record WAAB01025703.1, on the reverse strand, counting down.
ATTGTTTTCAAGAAACTTCCCAACTATTGAGAGAAGAGAGGACTCATCACTCTAGCCTGTGATATCTTTAGGAGGGAATTTTCTAGATTTCTCAGGTTCCATTATTTTTATGCTGACACTGTAAGAGATAAGGTAGTTTAGCAGTATTCTAGAACCCAAATCATTGTAAAGCAGAAACTTTTACTTAACGAAACAATGGCCTTACTTATCCATTTTGGAATTCTTTTTAAAGAGGGGCACTCCCTTCCCGTATTTGTTTTGGATTGTGGTTCTGTCTGTCCCATGTTTGCATCTGTCATTGCAAGAATGTCTAACAATATGTTAATGAAGATAGCCATTCAAATATCCATGCCCAAGCTGGATGAATGTAATGGGGAATAAAGAGAAATGAGAGATGAAAAACAGAGCAGAGAACTCTAAAATTGTCTTAATGCTTTATTTATGTTTAATATATATTTAGCTTGTTGCATCTAAAAAACACTCTATTTGAAAACTGCCCTTTAAAAAGCGAAGCACTGACTGGATAGGTTTATTAATTTACATGCATTTCAAATGGAGAGGTAAATTCATGGGGTTTTAAAGCCTCTGCTGCCTGGGATATGACTGTGCTCTGTTACTAGACCCTGTTTGCTGAGATCTCTTCATCCAAATGTATGTAGGCGCATAGCTGCTATTAAAGTCAAATATAATCAGGATGCACCTCAATTCCTATTCAATTATGAGCTTATATTTTCAGAAACTACATAAAGCAAACCAAACTACTCCCCTTCTTGAAATATGCATATGGAGATCCTGTTTCCTAAATAGCTACTGTTAACCATAACATTGAACAAGCATAATGGACTTACCGGAAAGGTGCCATGCTGTGCCATGGAAATTCTGTTATGAACATGCTTTTTAAAAATTATTATTTTCCTGGAAGAAAATGACCTGCATTAAGTGTTGAGCATCCACAGTAGTTACGGGTGAAACTTATATGTATTTAATACCAATTCAACTATTCTTGTTTCTGGTCTGTGTTGTCATCAGTGGGATACATTCTTGAAGATCAGATTTCTGATAAATATTCTTTGGTTCCGAGACAAGGACTGAAGAAATGAGATTTTTTTTTTTTTTTCCAGCAGTAATAGAAGGAAGAACAATGCCCAAGGCCCAGGGCATTTATAGAGCCAGTTTAAGAGATTATAATCTCTGAATAGTGTGACCCTAACCAGCGTTTTTCTAAGCCTGCTGATCCTGGTCTAGCGAAGGATTTAGAAGCCTTTTATTTATTCAGGGATGAGGTGAGGCTGAGGTTCTGGTGTTGTTAAAGTCAGTGGCAAAACTGGGTGGAATGAGCATTTTTCCAGGGTACAGTGGTTTGGAGGACACCTGAAGGATAAAAAGCCCCTTTGTTTTCAAGCATTTCCTGCTTGTTTTAAGCTTGGAAGAGAAGGGGCCTGTGTTCCTTTATTTGATGTGTTTTTGGCTTGCAGCTTTTCTTGGATCTCACGTGTTTTCTTATGTGTGAAGACTAAATATATTGAGGTAAGAGGAAGTTAAGATGGGAGTATTTCTGAGGAGTCTTTTACAAAGTTTTAGGTAATTCTGTATCCATGTGCAACAAAGTAGCTGCTGCAGTCACTACAGGAGCTTGCACTGGATCCATGGAGGATAGGTGGTTCACTGTAGCTGTCTGATGTATAAATAAAAGAATGGTTTATTTATCAAAGTTACTCCAGTGCTGAAACAGAAAAGCGCTGAAATGGCAACACTTCTAAGCTGTTTATGGAAGAGTCTGTCAACAGAGCTTTAGTTGGGCCTGGACAAGTTACCTATTTTTCCTCTTCTTTTGGCTGTTGAACCAATAAAACTCCTGCATTTTAGATTTAAGTTAAATTATTATTATTATTTTTTTTTATTTCCTAACCATACGTGTGAAAATAATTAGGGCCATATTTGACAGATACCCTCTGAGGCATGGATGTCCCACATTGCACAATCAGATGCCGTATTCCATATGAAGCGTGTATAGGACGTGACTTTTCCCTTTTTTTTTGCAACAACTGTCTGATTTTCTGAATGCCAGACGGCACACCAAGCGTATGTGGATAAATCATATTCACATACTGAGCCTGTCAGACTTACAGGGCATGGACCGTGAGACTTTTCACAGCACATGCTATGGGTGTGATGCGCTGGACTTGGTAACCATGTCTGGGACTGTCCAGGCCTCAACATTTAAAATCTGGCATCTCCCTATGAACAGCAAAGGCACTTGGCTCAGCTGGCTGCTCTCCTGACAGCAATGGGCAGTGTGCTTCTTCCAAGAAGTGATTCAGGGGGCTAAATCACAGAATCACAGAATCACCGGGTTGGAAGAGACCCACTGGATCATCGAGTCCAACCACTCCCACAAAACACTAAACCATGTCCCTCAGGACCCTGTCCACCCGTAACTTAAACACCTCCAGGGAAGGTGAATCAACCACCTCCCTGGGCAGCATATTCCAGTGCCTAATGACCCTTTCCGTAAAAAACTTCTTCCTAATCTCTAACCTAAACCTCCCCTGGCGGAGCTTGAGGCCATTCCCCCTTGTCCTGTCCCCTGACACCTGGGAGAAGAGGTCAGCTCCCTCCTCTCTACAACCTCCCTTCAGGTATTTGTAGAGAGCAATGAGGTCTCCCCTCAGCCTCCTCTTCTCCAGGCTAAACAGCCCCAGCTCTCTCAGCCGCTCCTCATAAGGCCTGTTCTCGAGCCCCTTCACCAGTTTCGTTGCTCTTCTCTGGACACTCTCCAGAGCGTCAACATCCTTCTTGTGCTGAGGGGCCCAGAACTGCACACAGTATTCAAGGAGCGGTCTCACCAGTGCCGAGTACAGAGGGAGAATAACCTCCCTGGACCTGCTGGTCACACCGTTTCTGATACAAGCCAAGATGTAATTGACCTTCTTGGCCACCTGGGCACACTGCTGGCTCATGTTCAGTCGGCTGTCAACCAACACCCCCAGGTCCCTCTCCTCCTGGCAGCTCTCCAAACAGACCTCACCCAGTCTGTAGCTCTGCATAGGGTTGTTGTGCCCCAGGTGCAGGACTCGGCATTTGGCTGTATAATAAATACTGCAAATTACTCAATGGAGGGAATAACTTCTTTCTCCACTGAGTGTTACAAAACCTAGAGGACTTAGTTTGCTGGGACGAGTGGAAAAAACAAGACCTTCCTTCTAGCTCTCTGCGCTGTGATGTGGAGTAAGATGTTTATGTGGCCCCGAATGAACCATTTCAGCAGTGCACATGGCCTGCTTGAAGCAGAACATGGTGTCTGAACCAAGGTCTTGCATGTCAGCATCTTAACTACTGTCCTATAAGGTGCACAGATGTGGGCTTGCCTTGGTTCTTCCTGTCTGTGTCACATTACTTGGCATGGAGTATTTAAATGTGCTTTTGGGTCAGAGAGAAGGACAGTCTGTTTAGCTAAGCAACTGTGATGCTTATATGTGTAGTGAGACAGCTGGGTCCTGCTTTGGCTCTGCTGATTGTTCAATAATGGCAAAAGATAGAACAGCATGATCAGATAAGGTTGAGACTGCCCTTATAGTATGGTATCTTCTGAGGAACTGGGATCACATTCCCTTAGGGAGAGGAAAGAATTTAATGTGGTACTCATGGACCCTACTGGAGCATTATTTCCATAATTTCTTTCGATTCTGTGGTCTTCTACCTCATACAGATTTTTTTTTTCCCTTGTAAATGGGTGACTATTTGCTAAATGTTGGTCTAGTTTGTGAAAGTGGAATTCCTTCCCCCTCCAAATCCCTCCCTACCACTAGGTGGATAAATAGACTATTGCATATTCAGCTCCTACTCCAACATCCTCCACTCTTGCCTCTTCCTAATTTTTAGGAACTTGTTTTCAACCATGTTATACATACTGTGATCCTCACCTGGCAAACACATACCCTCTACTTTCCTGCTAAAAGCCACTATGTTGACTTCATGGAATTAACCATGTAGTTTACTTAAGCATATGCTGAATTATTTTTCTGTTTAGAATGGTAGCAATATAAGTATTTTTTGAGGACTGTGTATTGCACATACAGCAACGCAGAATGTTAAACTTTTTGGATTAGGTTCAAATAGATTTACAAACATTTTGAGTTGTCACAAATCCACATGTGACACAAATGCACCTAAATAGGAAAATACTAAAGCTGGATTACTGCTTCTGCAATAGACATCACTGCAGGTCCAGACTATTTTGTGTGCAATGACTGCCTTCTTGCTTGGATTCTTTGCCATTTTTGTGATGTGGACCTAGGTGCCATGGTTGCAGAAATAGGTGCCACTTGTCCCAGAGGGGAGCATGAGTGCAAGAATGACCCTGTTGATCTTTGCTGCCCTGAACATTTCTGCCCACCTTCCACAGCATTCCTGTGTGTACCAGCACTTCATCTTGAAGCAGTGTTGCTCTTTGCAGTGGGTGCCTGAAATGAGAGATTTGAGAGGTGAGAATCCTAACAGTTGGAAGTATGATCCAAAGGTCTGCTTGTTCTTGTGCAACCACATGTGGACACTTCATCTTCACCACACACATCCTGGGGCAGGGGGAATGCTGCAAAGGTATGTAGGCTGGAGGAATGCTGACAGGTGTGTGCAGTGATGTGCTGTGGTCCTTAGAACCATAAGGAGAAAAAGATTAGTGAATAATAAAAGTATTCTACTTGTAAGCAGTGGCAGGGACAAAAGCTGTAATGGTAAATGAAGAATGCTATGAAATTAGTGGTGGTTAATGAGAGGACAGCTTTGCAGAAACAGTGAAGTTTGAAGACTACTGTAACAAAAGATGTCATGTTGTGAAAGAAGAATGCTCAGGGTGAGGGCTCAATTTGAAGGGAAAAGGATCTAAGGGAAGATGATCCAAGCCTTGAAGTGATATTAAAATGGAAAATTAGTGCTTAAAAAACCAGTATGTTTGTTTAAAGTGTAACAATAAAGACATCCATGAGTGGATTTTTAAGTAAAGTTGATTTAACTCTAGAAGAAGCAATATGTATGTACCAGGCAGCAGAACAAACAGAAACACAAAGAGTAATCTGAAAACCACAAGACACTTATCTACATGTGCCATTACAAGAGACAATTTCTCAAAAATCAAACTAGTGAAGTACAGGAACATGGAAAGTTAGAGGAACAGTTGCAGCAATGTGGCAGTCTGCAGGAGTATTTGAAATACTCTCAATACTGACAAATGTGCAGAAAAATTAATAAACACATCATTATGTTAATATATGCAGTGCAAGTAAGAAACCACTTATATTAAGTGAAGAACAGCATTCCTCAAGTGAAGAGGAAGTGGGTTTTTTTTAGGAATGCTAATGGAAAAAGCTATAAACTCAAATATTGACCAATTAAAATAAGGCTAATTGGTCTGTACAGGACAGAGAACAGAATGAAAATAAATGTGATAAAAGAAAGTGGAATAGAGAATTGTAGAATAGTGAAGAGTGCCTCTGAAAGGCTTCAGTAACATCATGTGAAGATGTATTCATGTATGTCTTCCATTAAAACACAAGGTATGGCTTGGAGAACACACAGATCTGTGATCAGAGCTACACAGGATATTTCACAAGGAGAGAGGCTAGGAAATCAGTTGTGAACCATGGCAGCAGATGGTATCATTTGCGGAATGGAAAAACATCTACCAGTTGGGTTCTTTATGTAATAATTGCAGAGAAAAAGGGTAGAGATTATGACCATGTGTAGACTCAAGACTTAAATAAAAAGAGAAAAGGAAAATTTTTGCTGGTTTATAGAAAGACGAATTTTGTTTGAGATGTCAAGTTATTCAGCAAATTTAATGCATTAGCAGATATAGATGGGTTTTCCTGGGTAGATGACCTCAGTTTATTGAAGTTTTGCTCTGCTGTTTGGAAGCACTACCTTTTGATCTGTATTTGGCATGAGGTATATTGCATGGAGCGAGTGAGACAGTGGATATTTAGCAGGTATGGACCTATGTCCTGGTGATTCAGTGAATATCAGAGCAGATTGAACAGAGTATCTGACATTCTGAGAGCCAGTAATTTTAAACTGAATAAAGCCAAGTGTTAATGTCAAACAGTGGAAATTATATTTAAGTGTCTGGGGGCAGACAGACCTCAGAGGGAATGTCTTATGTTGAATCAAAGGGTTAGGGAATATTGAACATGTCAAAATATGGAGATAGGAAGAAGACTTAAAATATTGTGAAGCATACTAATTTATGTCAGCAAGTGCTTGTCTAACTTTGAAGGATGTGCAACTCACTTAAGATGACCCTTCCACAAAGTCACTGCCTGACCATGAGCTCCAGGAAAGAGAATTCAGAAGTTTTCACATCAGCCAGGACACTTTAATGTTATAATTCACCAAGGGACCTAAAAAGATGCATGTAAAAGATGGTTAGGAGTAATCTTACTTTGCTGTCATAGAACTGATGTTTTGCCATTCTTATTTGCATCAAGGCCAATGACAGCTACAGAGGTGGTATATGCAAGTGCTGAAAAAGAGAGAGATTGTATTACTAGTCTTTGAAGAGTCACTACACTAGGCAGTTCTGTAGGAGAAAAAATGACACTTATACTTGTTTATATTTATTCCTTCCTTTGAGATACCCTTTCTCCCTTGCAAACCAAATAATAATAAAAAAGCTTTAGTCTTTGTCTGCTTTCTGTTGAGACCTAATGAAAAGCCACATTCACTACTCTCCTTTTTTATGTTATTAAATGTCTTCCTAACAGTGGATGAAACATGTTTTGTAGATAAGTATATAGGCAGTCATTAAGACATATCTTTTTGAATAAAAAGGTTATTGTCTAACCAACCAATACTTTTTTTTATGACTCTATCAAAGAATATCAACATTTCAAAAACACCTTTCCTAAGGAAAAACTAGATGGAGAAATGTCAAAAACTGATGTCTTGGTAAAATATCAAATATGTGAACTTTGTGGAGTGCAGGGAGGAGGACAGGTCTCTGAGTGGAGAAAACAGTTAAGTAAGCCTAGTATGCATTTTGGGGAAAGTAATTCTGATGGTGGAGCTTGGCAAGGGTATGAATCTTAAGTCTGGAAAGCTGCATGAAATGTCTTAAGAGTTTACTTGATTTGATAGTCTACTATTTGAAAAAAGCAGGACAAACACCTTGAAGCCAAACCAGAAAAGTAAGTAAACCCAAGGTTGCATTACATTTTGTTTTCCCTGCCTCTAAATATAGTAACTGTTTCCTTAAACTCTGCATTGCAACCATATTAACTTAATTTTACTTTTACCTTTAAGTTTACATAGTGTAAAGAGGGAACTGAGGCTGGCTAGCAAACTGTGGGCTTTCTGTTTCCCAGGGAGTTGTGGTCATAAGTAAGAGTATGGATCCACTCCTGCAGTGTTGAAACATGATTGGGATCTCTACTGAATTGTCATTTTCTCCTGCCTTAAGCTGGTGGGTTGGCTCTAATTGTTTAAAATGAGGGATTTGGAGAAGCAATTTCCAATGGAAACTGTGTACTGCTAATTCGATACTACTAATTGGATAATCATAGTATATTGGCACACAGCCGCACCGCCTCCTGGTAGTTTATGCAGCCACACATCGAGAATAGGTAATTGAAGGTAACTGTTGTCTGTAACCTTGGCTGTGAGATACTATGTTTCAGGTCACCTTGAACAGTGTGTTACCTGAATGTGGGATATGTGTGGTGAAAGATTTCCTCAAAAATGGGTGTGCCTGTTGCTGTAAAGAAAGATCCCAGCCTTAATTATGTCCGCTCTGGAGCTGATGTACTGGCATGTGGAGAGCTGCCTCTTGTAGTCTTCTCTGTGACTCATGGTTAAATACTCTAAATGGGAGGGAAAACCCCTGAAAGAATGGTTTAAGGAGCCTGTGATAGTGGCAATCAGTTTTTCACTGTGAAATACAGAGTGATTCAGGGTTTTTTTTAAAAAATAATCCCACCACAACTCTACCTCAGAATTTGTCGGGAGGCACCAGGCAGCCAAGGAGCTGAGCACCTGTTTGTAAAACTACTGAATGCTTGTTAAGTCCACAGTGGACTAACGCAACACACTGCCTCTTTTCCTGAGTTATGGTATGCTCTTTTAGCAGCAGAAGTTCTGTTCCTTGAGCTTGACCTCATGGATCTGACACTAATGGTACCAGATGGGGAAAACAAAATACAATAAAATAATTGGAATAAGCCTATAGGTTTGTAGAGAACTTCTTGCTTGTAGGTGACACAAAAAAGACTCTGTCTGTAACTTTTTACTTAGCAAATCAAGAAAATCAACTACAGTTGCGTTTAAAATAGTTTATTTCTGAGTTGACACATAGCTGTATATGACATTGCCAACATTCAAAGCAACTCTGCAGATGGTTTTCTGAAAGGCTGTTGTGAATCCCCATAATTTTTGCTTTTACATCTTTTACCAAAAAAATTGATTCCTTTGAGCACTGATGTGATCTTTTGGACCTCTTCACCATAAACCTCAGTTAATAATAGAAAAAATTCTTTTTTTTTTTAAATTTTGTAATAAACTTCGTGTTAACTTGCTGATCATTCTTGCAAACTGACATTTTCTGATCAAGATTGAGAAAATGTCTATATTTGAACACACCTCTGCTTGTAGTGAGTGAAGTGATTGAGTTGATTACTTGTTCTATAAGTGCTTCTTTGTCTCTTCCCTCCCACTCATGGTTCCCAAGCTTAAGGGTTAGTCTGAGGGGTTTTTTTTGTTGGACCTCGTATATCATGCTCATTGCTCATTTCCTTCCTAGGGGGAGCTTGGTCTAATGTAGACAGATTTCTTGGTTGAGTGGAGGTTATGTCATTGATCCCTACATCTGTCTGAAACCTGGCATTCCTGATATGCAGCATAATGTAACTCTGTGCTTCATTTTCAAACTACGTGAGTTCACATCCAAGCATTGTTTCAAATTTGGTTTCAGAGGGGCTGCAAGTGAAACTCATTTGGATCTGCTAAGTTCCATCAAGTATTATGTCATGCTTGCAAATTTTGCATGTTTTCAATACATAACCATAAATTTGCCCAGGTTTGCTGAAAGTGTTGTTGAATTTTAGCCTATCTTTTGATGAACTTGATCTGACATTTGAGTTTGTAAGAAAATACAGAACTAGGTAGCTTTGCACTGTTTGATTGTCAATGTTACCATGCAGTTCTCATAGTAGCATAGACAAGGGACATATGTGTTCTGTCATTAAATGGTAATTCATTTACTGACAGTTCTGTGTCTGGAGTGTGCTGCCTTTCTCCATAAAGATTTTGTGAAGAGATAACTTGGAGTGTAAAGTTTTCCCAATGTTCAGAAGCATTTCACCAGGGAATGTTTATTAAATTTAAAAACTTTTTTTGCCAGCTGTATGAACCAGAGCCAGACATATAACTGGTTTTTTTTTATTTAGTGTTAAGATATGTTTCCATAAAGAGAGTGTTATGGTAATAGAAATACTTATTTGCTGAATTACTTAAATACTGAATTACAGTGTTATTTGATTGAATCTATGTTGCTACAACTAATGTGCAGTAGTTTTCCAGCATATCCTAATAGGTCCAAATGGAATACTATACCTAAACATATATGAATTCAGAGGAAATAGATCAAGTAAGTTAGGGAAATGTACTCCTGCTGACCTTGTTTTTTTCAGATTAAGAAAAAGATTTGAGAATTAGAGTAAAATCCTTTTTTTAGCTACTGAGGCAGAAAATAATCTAGACCACTTTAAAGAACTTGCTTTCCCTTCATGCTCTTGGAGTTTAGAAGTTGCTTCACTGACATTATGCAGGCTGTGTCTGTAGTCTTTCATATGTTTAATGAGCAGAACTGAAGACCATCTTCTTAAAAGAGAACTTACTTGAAGGAGTTAATTCTTTGATGATAGATTTAAAAAATAGTCTCTCCGAAATGCCACAGAAGTGGTGAGGTATAAGTGTGTGACATCATTCCGTAGCTGCTGAAGTATGATGAGATGAACATGTTATTGTAGGTTGCAATGTGCACTCAGCAGGTGTGTGATTCTGAATGCCTTTACTTGAATTAATCAGCAGTTTACCTAGGGGAGATGAAATTAAAGGTCTGAAAACAAATATTGTTTACTCATGACTCATTCAAGAAGAGGCAGAATGCTACAGTATAATCAAATGAATAGTATTGTAGGCAGCTGAGGTCTCGGTTTGGAAGCAGCAGTCGATATATGATAGCTGATAACAGGTGATCTCACTGGGTACTACCCAGCCAGGTTTTGGTGGTGCTGTGCTTTTCTATGGTGTGCTTCCAAGCTCCTCACATGACTTCAGCCAGCCATGAGTCAGGATGTTTTTCTTCTATGGTACAGTAAAAATGTTCAGTTAAAAGAACAGGGTGGATATTCTTAAGGGCAGGCAGGCAAATTGCATTTCTCAGCATCGCCCACTGCAAGTCAGAGCTTTTAGAGTATTAATGTTTGATGATAAGTAACATCAAGGAAGAGTAGTTGTGAAGAAGGTAAAAATAGACTTCAGTTAGGGAGAGATTTTATTTCAAACCTAAATTAAACAGAAGAAAACTTCCCCTTGTAGAGTGCAGCTACAGACATCATAGTGCTTTCTTTCTCATTGCTATGAAAGAGCTTACAAAGGCTTAACTTAAAACAGACTTGTTAAGTGAGTAAAGAAGTGTAAGAGGACGTGACTTGCTTTTGGTAAATTACATCTGTCCATTCTTCAAGGACTTCCAACTGTGTGAAATTTGCTTCATTGCCATGTTCTGTACTGAGTGTTTTTAAGGAAGTGCTGCAGAGCAGTTATTGTTTTGAGTTAGTTGCACTTGGCCAGATTTTTTTCTGGGTCTCTACTTGAAGCACAGTGATGGAGAATCAGTGGATTCTTTTGATTCTTTCACTTAGGAACTGGAATCGTAAATCGTTCACCATAAATAAACTAGTACCAGCTCAGAGTAAATTATGGTCCCCCCCCTTTGCTTTTCTTCTAAGGGATGCAGTGAGAAAAGGAAAGAAAAGATCATAAATTCATGCTGCTATTTCTTCCCAAATAACATTTTTTTGGTTTGTTACTTAATGGCCCAACACTGACCCTTTATATATAGAATGTACACTCCTACTCAGATCTTCATCTCATATAAACTGTGGTGGCTTCACTGACATCAGCCAAGCTGAGCTGTTTTATGCTGGCTGAGGCTTACAACAGGATGTAATAGACTAATATATTCCTGTGCAACACTAGAAGTTATGTCACATTCTGGAGCTTCTCGTAGTGGGAGGTTCTGGTTAAATGTTTTTATGATTAAAATTGCAATGTCAGATTTGGATGGGTGATAAATGCATTGAAGTGATGGATCTGCATTCTGGCAGTGTTTGTCAGAGGACTTTTTTGATGGCTTAATCTTCAGCTATTACAACTGGTTGCTCAGTCCCTTTTCTTTTACTCTTCCCTTCTCCCTCTGTGTTTCTCTGTTATTTTCCCTGATTTCTGGTCTTTTGTGCTTTCTCTGTGTCTGACCAGTCTTGACAGGATTCTCATTGGTTGACCACAGAGGATAGGATGAGGAAGGTGTTTTAGATACTTACTGCATAACTTTTTTTGGCATGATGAGGTCTAAGAGAAAGCGATAATTAAAGCATGAGTTCTTCAGGGCAGGTTCAGAGAAAGTATGATCACTCAATTGCAGGACTATTAGGTGGAAGAATTGATATTCTTTTATACACTGTTCAATTGCTTTTTACTTGGAAAAAATATGTTAATTTACCAACCAACAGACAACAAAATACATTAATAAACCCCAAGAGAGTAAATCAGATTGCCTAAAAAAAAACAAGGAAGGAGACACAAAATGGGAAGGTCTATTATCTCCTAATGGGTACACTGTGTTAATCTTATGCTAAGAAGTCCTGGAGAGCACTCATTGTCATATGATGCTATAGTAATGTGTTTTGTTGTCATGAGCTGTCTTTTTACAGCCCTTCTTTTCCCAAGGGACAATGAATTCCATTAGGGGGACATTTTGCTTTTCCTGGTACTTGTCAAGGGCATAGGCCAAGTCATATTTGCAGCTACGGAGGACAGCCTAACTCCAGTTTTTTGAATTCTCAGGATTCTCTTGGGCACACAGTGATTTTCTCTGACCAGCTGAGATGGATTGCTTTTGGGAAAGCAATATACCTGCTTTCCAGATTACCAGAATATCCTTTAAGTAACAAAAAGTAAAATAGTTAAAATGAAGCAAGTTTTATTCTAGCAAACAAAACCTCAGTTTGAAGGAAAAACTGTAGGTTTGGTTAGTTCTGGATATTTGTGAAAATACAGGTCAATCTCTGTTTACAATCCTCTGTGACTGGAGTTATCATTTGAAATTCGTGGATTCTACCAAGGCATTTCTTGCATCAAGCTTATTTCTCTGCCCAGAATGTCAGTTGAATTGCAGTTTCCACCTATTTCTTCTTCCTAGATTGCATGATTTGCACTGTGAAACTCTCTTTCTTTTTGTAGAAGTGGTAACATTATATGTTATCCCATGCTTTATCAGTAAAATATTATTATTTCCAGTCTGTGGGATGTCACTGGTTATTCATAGATCTCACATGATGATAATACAAAGGACTGGCTTGCATGCTCATATCCTTTTGGAGTTCAGGCAGATATTCATGGGATATGAATGGACACAGTGCTTTGGTCTACTACGATGGTTTCTGTTCTCTTTCTGCTTGTGCATCTAACCTCATGAAGCACATCCTCCCTTTCATTTTTGCTACACCTTGTAAACAGAACTGAAACTCTTTTGTGGGTGGGAGGTCAGTTGAAGAAGTGGTTAAGTTAACAACATGAGAGAAAAGACTAAAGCAGTCCAATCCTCCTTCAGTGTAATTGGGGATAATCCCACTGCCACCATTGAAGATGGCCTATAAAGTTACTGTGAAATCCATGAGGAAGGGAAGCATATTCTGGAAAAAAGGGACACTGTAATGCAACTTCATTTACTATTCCTTTGGGGCACCGTGCTTCCTTGATGAACAAAGCTTCGTTTCCCCTCTGTAAAATTCAGCTGTTTCTCCTCCAGCCCTGTCCCACAAAATATAATTTGAATGACAGGGACAATTTTAAGAAGTACTTTCACTTTGCAGATGCTTTAACAAGATCTTCATGTTAGTTGCAGTAGGTCAGCAGTCATTGCTGAGTTACAGGTAGTTAAAGCCATGGGAGGATCCAATTGCATACTTTTTTTCTGTCTTGTTTTTTCTACAGTTACATCGCAAACCAGCAAAAATTAGAAAGTATCAATGACAATGAAGTTGGATTTTATGTTGGACTTAAAAATCTGTGAGTACATGGGATGCATATTTTATGAATCTATTTTTTGTTTATTTCTTTCAAGGAAGCACGTAGAGACGTTATCAGAGTGTAGGCCTAACTTCATGTGTTATAGAGGACTCTTGTAGATCTTGTAGTTCAGCCTTGTTGAGATTTCATCCACACTCTTACTTTAACCATTATTATCATTATGCTTTCCATTGTATTTTAAATTAAATATTTAAACAGTTTTATGTATTTTCACAGGACTGTGGTGGATTCAGGCTTAAGATTTGTGTCCCGTCATGCGTTTGTGAAAAATGTCAACCTACAGTACATGTGAGTAAGGATAATGTCTGCCTTCGCAGTCAGAACTACCCAGCTTATGTTAATTTATTTAATTGTTACCTTATTACTCTCTTTTATCATTTCCTTAATGAAAAATGTTTTAAAAAGAAAGACTTACAATGATCTTCTGTTTCTATTTGACTGTACAAAAGATATGCATGGTAAGAAACTGGCAGATCATAAGAACATAACATAAGATGAGATTATCTATTATCCTGTCTCTAACAATGGACTTTGGCTCTATCTATTGTGGTAGGTAGTGTAGCACAAAGAGTGCATCTCTTAGGTGAGTGGATTGGTCCCGAGGTTATGATGTCCACATGATGCATCACTGTCAGTAACATGGGTTTGTCTAGCTTTAGTGTGATTTCATGAGATGAACATATTTTAGCAGTTGCAGTGCAGTAGCTGCATGCATGGAGCATATCTAATGTCATTTGACCAGTGTGAATTCTTTGTGACTGTGAACTCAAGTAAGGTCAGTAAGTGGAGATGATCATAAAATTCACTTTGGAAGCTCACTCAAGATTTAAGCCAATGCATCCAAACCAGAATATAAGAATGAAATTACTTTCGCAACCAAATGCAGGTTTTGGTCCTTAAACATCTGGAAGCAGAATTGGTGCCTCTGCAGCTTTTTGACTATGTTTTTCTAGGTTTCTTACACTTTAGATTTAGCAAAGGCTGAACTGATCAAAATTCTTTATGTAAGTATGGAGAAAAATAATCAACTAAAATGAAAGTCTTTTCAGTATACACACATGTCCTTGGAGAACTGTCATGCCTTTTCGTGGGACTGGCATGGAGTATCACACTTTCCTTCTTACATGGAAAACTGTGGATTGAGTCCTACAAAACACTGAGAAGGGCTCAGTTCCCCACAGGTACCCTGTTTTAACCAAGTATGCAAGTGTGTGTTTAGGTCCATTCATCTTTGTCTGATATATTTAGCACTCAACTCCTTGCATTTGTTAAAGTCCTAATGAGATTTGGAAGATGTGAGGCCAAGCCTTTGGCTTGTATAGGATACCTCCTTGTGATATGGAATAAATGTTGAACTGAGGACAGGGCTCATTGCTTTGCTAATGAAATGGAATAACTTTCTGCACCTCTGTTTTCCAGAGTGGCAATTAATTCATGTAAGGAGGTAGACATGAATGTCCTTAACTGCATAAACAGTAACTGCTGTCCCTAATGTGGAGCAGTCATCGGAGGAGTATGAACCAGGTCCTGGGGGCCTGTGAAGCTTACATATTGCTTCATATAGTCATTAATAAAGTTAGTAGATTTTACTATAAATCAGTTGGCGATATAAGGGAAATATCTTCTAGAGTGAATTTGTGTGTTTAGCTGTTTAACAATTGCCTAGTGAATTCTGGTTGTAAAAGATGAAATTCTGTAAAACCAAGTGTGTATGCACTCGCTGTGGGAATACACAGAGAGAACTTACTGGTTGAGAGGCACCTTAGCGAAGAGAGATTAAGTAGTTGTGCTGGGACAGAATTTCAGTGTAATGCAGCAGAACAAAACAAATTCAGCCTGAGATCAAAAGGAATATTCTGTTGGATTTTTACATCTTCCCCCTGTTAGCTTAGCTGCTGGGAAGGCTTCTATCATGATACTGTGTACAGATGAGGACACTGAGTCTACCCATCTTGAAAGATAGTATAAAGAAAAGCAACAGAGCTTAAAGGAGCTTGTAAAACAAATAATTTAAGGACACTCAGAGGCTCATTATGTTCTGTCCAATGGAGAGCAGAGTCTCTCTGTCCAAGACTGAAAAGGAACATAAATCTTTCTTACATTTAAAAGGTGAGCAATTCTGGTGAGGATAGCAACCAGTTCTCTTCATAAGTATCACTACAGAGTAAGAAATAATGTGTTTAATCTGGAGGAAGCTAAATAGATGCTTGGAAGACCTTGCCAGCTGTATGGACAAAAGGTAACTGAGAAAATTGGTGGGATCCTCTTGATAGGCTTTTTTGCCTGTTTCCTTTGGGAAATGAGGTTCATGCAATCTCGATCCACAGTGGTTGCTTCTAACCAAAACTTATACAAGTAAACAGGTTTTCTGTAAACTGACTATTGGACAAAACAAGAATTCCTGATTAAAGGGAAAGCATCATTGTGCTTATATGACCCACTAGGCACTACAGAATCCATGTGGACAAGATGCCTTTAAAATACTTCAACCACAGGAAGAGCTTCAGCTGGAGCATACAGTCAAACATAGACTACTTATCTGTTGGTAAGGCTTTACTAGAACTGTAGTTTATAAAGCTGCTTATTAGAAGCTAATTAGGCTAACTGACATCTGTTCAGTTGATGTACATGGAATCCTGATCCAGAATATTTACATCATGAACCTGGAGCTTACCCAGACTCGTACTGCGTTCTCTTTTGGTAGAGATTTAGTAATGTTAGCAGACACAGGATAAGTCCAGAGAAGATGGAAAATGTTAAGTGGCACCACCTACTCTATATGCATGTGATAGAGCAGTCAGTAAGTATGGAAATATTTTTTGACAAGGCTGATCTATCATCCATGCAAAAAATACATGCGTTTGTTTTCTGTCACTAAAGTGCTTCTGAGCCCCCCAGAGAATCACTGCTTGTTGCTATCAGGAATAAAACTTTTGACTGCATAGGAAATGAACCTGTTGTGTTTGGGACAGTGAGAACTACTAAGTGCTGAAATAAATTCACTTTCCAAGAGTACCTCTGAATAGAGGTCTTTGAGAAGTCTTGCATTTTATTTTAAAACATCAGATTTTTAGTGTCCTGTAACAAAAACATAAGGTCCAAACACTTTTCCGAAGACTAATGCAACTGTATAAGCTTTTATTTTGCCAGTGATGCTGTGGTAGTTTTGCTTTTCTTCTGTGAAGAATCTTTTGATATAGTTAAGGAGCTTTATTATATGAACATATTTATTTATTGTATGAATCGTATAAGAATATCAGATTATAAGGAATTTATTAACGCACATATTGTTAAGCCCTTTTTTGTCTTTACCTTATTTTCTTGGCCAAATTTCTGTAGCTCAGCTATCTTCTAGAGTTAATGTATGCTGAAAAGTTTTGAGTAATAACATAAATAACAGTAAAATAAATGCTCTATATAGGTATTACTTAAATGTAATTAATAGCTTTGCTCATCTAATTCTAGTATTCTCTTTTTCCTTAGACTCAATTTAGTCAACAGTCCTCTTTAACAAACTATTAAACAGTCCTAGTTCAGTAGTGCTGTAATTTATAAGCTTATCTGCTGTTAACAGTACTTTTAATGGACCTATGGGATACACATGCATAGTATACTGTCAGTACCTTAAAAAATGAAAATATATTTAACATCAAGTGTGTATTTCCAGAAGTGTCTTAACATAGCTATTGTTACGTACCACGCTACATAATTGAGCCACTGAGTTACAGATGTATAAGTGTAGTGTATATACACCTCCAGGTATTAAGATGCATTTGTATCTCTACATGGTTTGGGTTTAGGTAAGACAGCCAAATGAAACCATCTGAGATATTTTTGTGAATTTCCCTTGCTTGCACTCAGGGCTGGCCCCAGCCATAGGCAGAGCTGGCACTTGCCTGTGGAGGGAGACTGAGCATAGCAAAATGGCCATTCCTTCACCTCTTCCTCCCAGTTCTGCTTGTATCTGTTCCCTCTTCTTTCTTCTTGTCTCCTCTTCCCAGGAGTGCTAGAGGTAGCAGAGCCTATGCCTGTGCAACTAACTGTGTGATTATTTATGCAGCTTCTCAGGCTGCTTTTGCAGTCCTCATATTGCCACAGGTTTACTTTTAGCTAAATTAGGGCTAGCAAGTTTAAAATAGCCTTGATAGACATATATAAAATACAGGCACGATGTTGCCTGAGTTTGGGTCCCATTCTTAGGTATAGCTTTGGAACCAGGTTCTGTACTCCAGAGTTTTTTGGTTTGTTTTTTCTTTTTTTTACCTCTCAGAAATAAAGGTTTTAGAACCCCAGATGGATCTTTGGGCTGCTGACCATGGTCTTTCTGTGTGTAGTTGAATTGGGGAACTAATTTATATTCTTCTTCCATGGAAGTGGAAGTGTGGTATTTAACTCTACTGTATTATAAGCCTAGTAGTGATTTTTTTCACTTAACACGAATTAAAGAGACTGCAGCAGGAGGTTAGTGCTCAGTTTATGAAAAATATACATAAAACTGAACTGTAATTTAAGGTGATAATGTTATGAAAAATTTCTGTTGAAACTTGAAAAACCTTAAGGTTTTAAACTTAAAAAAAAAAAAAACTTGAAAAACCTTCTACACTTGAGAAAGAACTAAATATTCTTGAAAGAACTAAATATTTCAAACAATGATCAAGAATATAGGCACAAGAATTTTGTATTACTTTTCTTACTATTCTTACTTCCTCTTCCTGGTGCATATGAAGCAAAACTGGTGAAAATCTGAAAAGACAAAGTTATCAAGGTACTTCTGTTTTTTCAAAACTAGAGTTTTTAAAAACAAAATAATGACTCTTTATTCTTTTGATAGTTTTAATTAAATTAACAGTTCTATATGCTTACTGGCTCACATGGAATCATTGGTACCTACACAAAATGTTCAGAAAGTAACATACATGATGACATTTAGGCAGTAAGTCTGGCTCATGAATCTAAACAAGTAATGGCTATTTTTCTGCCAAAAGTTTGCAATAATCTTCCAGAAGCAATGACTGGCTTGATACTAAAAGACAAGAAGATATAAATATGGCAGCACATAATTTTTACAGTCTCCTATCTGGTAGAATTCATAGCTTTGAAGCATAAGCTGAGCAACTTACAAAGAAATGGGATGAGTTAGATGACCACGAGTAAGCTGACTAAGGAAACATATGAAGAACCAGGAGGAAAATTTTTAGGAAAGTTGAGACTTACATCCTGCCCATGAAGTAGGTGGGCTGTTATGTCTGTACTGGATTACTAACAGCAGACTTTCCCCAGAATTACTCTTTATGTTTCTAAGATAGTCTTGAAAATTTCATTTTTGAAGTATTATTTTCTTAAAAATAAAAAAAGAGAGAAACACTGTCAGAGGGTGGCTGGAGCTCTTATGTAACATATCCATAGCCTGTCTGCAGATTTGTATTGTGATACTTAAGTGTTTAGAGGGGGTTGGGGTTAAAGGGTTTTGAATCCGCTTCCATTTGCTATGGTCTGGAATCAGTGCTTACTCCTGGCTCTCCCATTAGCGAGCCAGGGAATATCACACAAAATGAAATAGCTTCAGCTGGACAGTTGCCTGAGGACCAGATCACCTGATGGTTATGGAGTTCTTCAGATATGGAAGAGCAGGGTCCTCTGCACTGTGGAAATCTGGAGTCAAACTTGGTTGTCACATGACCTGGAATATGTTACCTCCCACTAGAATAGTGAGTGGCATGGGCACCTGTCTGCAGATAAAGTTCACCATATATCTGGGTGTCTTTTGCAAAAGATAGGATATACTTACTGCACAGGTAAGAGAAACAGGTGCATGCCTTGCTAGGTAAGATCATAGGAGCATCTGCATGTGGTGCTTGGCAGTGTCAGAGCTGGAGGAGTTCTGTTGCATGGTAAGTGAAGAGTTGCCTAGGAAGGGATGGGGTTTGATGTGGTTCATATTGCCTTGGTGCTGGAGGCAAAATCCAGGTCTGGATGAAGATTCAACTTCTTTCAATGTCCAAACATACGGTGTATATGTGTTAGGGAAGAAAATCATAGTGACAGTTTTCACTTAAACATGACTTTTGTCCTACATGAAAATTCTGCTCTAATTTTGATACGTCCTATTGAATCCATTAGACATTTCCATCAGCATCTGCCATAGGGTGGTCCAGTTCACATATCTACTGAAATAGTAGCTCATCTGTTTCATTTGCATGTGTTAAGGCTAGTCAGTTTGTGAACTTTAAGCTGTTATTTGTCAGAAGGAATCAACAAGGAAATATGGTAAATAAAATCTCCTGAAGATTCTGTTATAAATGTTTGTAGAAGATCTAACTTCTAATTGCCCTGAAAATCTGGAATTTCAGTCAAGTACTGAAAATTTGGGAAGTAAACACTGTTCCTTAGTCAAGGATTTAATTGCTGGTTTTAAATGCAATGCAACTTTTAACTATGGAGCCCCTATGGCGCCTTTATAATACTACATAAAACTCATGCAGTATTTTGGCTCATAACACTGATTTGTGCTATACTGCTGGCAGTTATACAGTTTACTGCTCTCACTGTCTTTAATTGGTGGACTGATAAGACTGTAGAAAAACAGCATTATTTTGCTTTGGGGTGGAGAAGGTAATTTTGTAAGCCTGGGAGGGGAGGAGTATTTCTGATTTAGATGAACACTTCTTTGCTCTGCATAATGGGAGAGGACCTTTCACTTAATTACCACTGGAAACCATAAATGCTTAATTGACATAAAAAAGCCCAATATAGGCATTTTACAGTTTTCCTTTTGATCTTCTCTGTGGGCACATATTGTACATGCAATTTAAAAAGAATAACTAAAAGGCTCTGATGTGGATGTGTACTAGCATGTGGGGAGGGCTTATGTGAGTACAGAGCTTGGTGCAGCATCAAAGAAAGGGATACACCCATTTGACTTGTGAATAAATTGAGCATGTAATTAACACCTGGACTTTACAAAATACTTTTGAAACACAATTAAATCTGCTGCTTTTTTGCAAGGAACAGACATGCTAAAAGTGAAAATATTGACCGGTTGAATTTGAATTTGAATTTAAATGTATTTGACTTTAGATGAGTTTGTACTCTTGAAAGGTGTCAAACCATAAAAAGAGTCTAGGCACCATTTCTTTACAGCTGAAATCAAAGAAAAAAAGGGCTTTTTAGAGCTGACTTGAGCTTTATTTTTTTCTAGGAGTTCTAAACTGTATTTTCAGTGTAAGAAGCAATTATAATTATTGCAATCTTTCTCTTTTCCCCTAGCAATTTATCCAGAAACAATCTCTCAAGTTTGTCCAAGAAGCCTTTCCGCCATCTGGGTTTGTCTGATCTGTAAGTTGTCCTTTCTTAAAATAAAGTTTATTTTTGGTTGCAATGGAAGAACAGGACTTTGAAATTTGTTCCGTTGAAGGTAGAGGTCCATCAGTGATTAGGAATGAAATTCTCATCTAAAGAAAGCAGCAATGCAGGACACTTATATACCAAGAGATTTTCATTCCAGGGCTTCAAGAAGGTCAAGTGTATCTTTTAAAACAATGTAGAGGTCAAAATAACCTCTTTCCTTCAGCTTTAAAATATTTTATTGTGAGATTACTTTTTACAAAACTACTGGTGTTTGTATTAAATATTTGATCAAGTGAAAAAACAGCCTTCTGTAGATGTTCAAATGAAGCCTCTCTCACATTCTCCACAGCTGCTATGTGTATGATGGATTACAGATATTTTAACCAAATTCTTCCATTTGCATTGTGCTTTATACAATCTTTTGTTAATGAAGCACTGGTAATTGTTTCAATATTAAAATTTATCCTCTGTTCCATCAAGCAGAAGTTCTGTGTTGGTACACATTCCAAAATTTTGGTCATGTGCATTTTTTGCTAATATGTGGGACTGCAGAGAGTGTGTGGGATCCTTGGTAGGGCTGGGTCTGCAGAGGAGGGAGAGTTTGCTCTCGTGGAGCTCAGAGCAGAGTCAGAAGTTGTGCAAAATGCCAGTTGAAGAATTGCAGCACCAGCCTTGCAATCCTTAATCTCTTATGGTGAATTTCAGCATGTGAGAAATTAAATGAGCAAATACAAGTGCCACAAAAAGAGGTTATGCCCCTTAGGTATGTTTTGCTGATAATTAAGTTGGTATAATCACTTTCTTTACACCCCAGGAAACATTGCTCACTGGAATTTTCTTTCATAACTTGGCTGTCACCGAACACTGATGGAGAGACTCTAGCTAGTTGCACAGTGCTCCTATTGCTGTGTGCCTTCCATAGGTCTGTAGGTTCTTAAGTCACTGTTTGTTAATATCCTGTATCTAGTCCCTGCCAAGAAGCCATTATTAGTGTGTACTTGCTTGTAGTTTCTATGCTTTGTAGCTGTCATGACCTCACAAAATATAGATACAGGACTCAGACCCAGTGCACATTGTGAAGCTTGGGTTTCTCCTCATTTTTCCAAACAGGCAGTGGAGAAATGGAGTAATCTTTGCCCCTCTTCCTAGGTTGCAGAAATGTAAGAGCCGGTGTATGCTAGCTTAGGAAACATGCACAAAGAAAGGAAATAACTGCAGTTTTGAGGACATACTCTGCTGCCAGTAACAGGTTTATAGGAAAGACAAATCAAGCCACTCTTGAATCTCTCCCTCTCAGACAAACAGCTTCTTTAGGCTGTGGGTGGAGTGAGTGCTTACAAAGATTTTGAAGGAGAAGAGGGTCAATGCTGCTAATCTTCATAAAGAAGTTGGTTTGCCTCTGGGCAGAGAGAAGTAAAAAAGGATTTTGGACAGAGAATAAGAGAATCAAATGTTTCAAATACGTGATGGGAATTATGGAACTGAAGTTTAATAAGACAGGGATGTAGCACTTAGGGGCAAAACAAGTGGCTCACATTAATTAGGAGTGAATATGTTTGTGTTGTTAATGTTAAGCATTAACATGTCCATGCAGTTTCACGGTAGTAGAAGCACAGAGAGGACACTGGGAGTGAGCCAGACATGGGAAAACCAGGCAGTGTGAAGGTTAAACTGACGGCTGTTTGAGGTATGTGTGATCAGGACAAAGTTGAGAGAGAAAACGTGGGTGTAAAATTGAGGTAGTGTATTGTGGGCTTGGGAAAGGATTGGAGTGTATGGACAGGAGAACTACAGTTGTGCAAACAGAGACTGCAGTGATTTAAAGAGATGTGGGGGAAGTGAGGAAAAGAAAGTGAGGGGGGAAAAATCAGAGCCTGAACAGAGTAAAACCAGTGATAAAATCACTATCAGTTGAACAATTCTGTTGGTAAGTGGCTAATACACAGGTGGAAGATTTGAAGGACAGGAAAAAGAAGAGTGTTGGAAGGGGAATCCTAATGGAAAATGATGCTATAATAGCTTCTGATGGTCATCCTCTGTATCTGACAAACAATTGTCCCATTGTTAGCACTCTTATAAATGGAACATAAAGGGATGAAAAGTTCAGGTTAGGGTGAAGTGAGATTTATTCACTGAGCATTGTAGAGAAGGAGATGCCACTTTGAAAGCCTTCTTTTACAACAAACTATAGCTGCAGCTGTAAAATTGCAGCAAACAAGATAAAGACATGTAATTTGCTATTACTAGGTCATATTCTTTCATACAAGTATATGTGGAAGACCGTCATACCTCAGTCCAGCATCCTGCCTGTGATGTGTGTTTAATGTAGAATAAAACAGTAGAAAAATAGAACTTCTCAGTCACTGGTCAAGGGAAATCTCTCTTTAACAGGGAAGTTATATGATGGAACAGAAAATACAGCATAAATCTTGCAGTTTTGAAAATGTATGTTGTAGGTTTTTACCTAAGGAATCTTAATGTACATGCATTGTCTTGCACAAGCATATATTGTCTATGCTGTCGTGGTGTTAAGTCCACTAGATTACTTCTGTGGATATAAACTTCTCCTTCAGAGACTTATGAGAATGATCTCTGCAGGTGTAAACCCTTAAAGAACTGCAGACAGTTTTGGGGCAAAAAGGTTACAGCTCTGATAAGCGAAGTTTTTCATGATTTGCATACTTTGTGTTCTCAGGAAGCATTTATGATCATAGATTCTGTGAGCATCTTGAGTTTAGTTTCTGTACATTGAAAATACCCATGAAAGTTTGTTAAGAATGGTTATTCTCCTTGTAATGGGATTCCTTAAACAGTCACTTGCCTGTACTTTATTAGGTCTCTTACAAACCTGTAGAAAAAAAAAAATAACACTGGGTCATAGTTACTGGGATCTGTGCAGCATACCATAGAGGTAGATGATATGTTTCTGTTCCAGGGACTTTTTTCCAGTTAGAATAATAGAATCACCAGGTTGGAAGAGACCCACTAGATCACTGAGTCCAACCATTCCCACCAATCTCTAAACCATGCCCTTCAGTACCTCATCCACTCGCACCTTAAACACCTCCACGGAAGGCGAGTCTACCCCCTCCCTGGGCAGCCTGTTCCAGTGCCTAATGACCCCTTACCTGAGGTTTTACTATGGGATTTTCTAGAGTGCTGTAGCAGATAAGTTTTGAAGGTTAGCTAAAATCCTTTTTGATAAGAGTTTGTTAGAGCTTGCCTATAATCCATGATTGTTTGGCTCAATAAGGAATTTACCACCTCACAGCAGTAAACCTTTTCTGTCATGATCTTTCTGAGGCAGAGGAGCAGAGTCAGGTGTAGAAGAGAGGAACTCTGATCTCTGCTTGACTCTTGACAAAATAAAATGGAGCTTAACAGAAATCCCAGTTCTCCATGTGCTCCTGATTTACACCAGTGCATCGGATATAGTAGTAGAGCACCCTGTCTGATCTCTGCGGTCTATGACAGTTTGGATTCTTGCTGTAAAGAGGGCTTCATTCTCTGCATGGAAACCATTATCCACCTGCACTAAGGGTACTAGGGTACCTTCCTTATTCTTCTTAACTAAAGGGTTCATCTTCTAATTTCACCCACTGAGTGCATGCTATTTTTTTTAATATGCACAACATATTCTTCATTTTAAATAAATGTGATTTTTTTTTTTTTTTGCTGTAGGATATTGGTGGACAATCCATTCAAGTGTTCCTGTGAAATTATGTGGATCAAGAAATTTCAAGAGGCCAAGTTTTACACAGAAAGTCAGGATTTATATTGCATTGATGACAACAACAAGAAGACAGCCTTGCTGGATATGAAGGTCCCGAACTGCGGTAATACACTTTTAACAAAAAATTGCTGCTAAATTATTGTGAGACAGGAAAAAAAAAAGCTTTTTTACAAGACATCTATTAGGTTGACAAGAGTGCTGCTAAAGGAAAAGGTTTCAGTAGAGATGTTAGGCCCTCAGTTGTCTTTTGTTCCATGTGGAATAATTCTGAGAGGTTCATGTGAAGTACTTTTTATTGTGTGTTCCTTTAGGAGTGTACTGTTTTTTAATGCTGGAAAATAGAACACCAATTATGGATAACACAAAAGAGTTATATAACTTGCTTGTTTGTTTGCTAAGCTAAACAGTAGTGCTTTCAAGCTCAACGGATGCAAAATTTCACCACCTTGAATTTTTTTCAGGTATTTCATTAATGATATCTTTCCTCAAAAATACAAATGCTGGTGTTGGGACTAGGTAGGACATAGGAAGACATTTTAGAAGAACTGTCTACTAACAGAGACAAATTTGCAGTAGCTCTGTTCTTCATACAGATGAAACTCTACTGGTTTTACTTGTAAAGACTATGCAAAAGACTCATAAGAAGCTTAGGAATCTAGCATTTTGCAACACTGTCTTTTTGGTTAGCTTATAAACACCTGTAGATAGTAGGAAACTGTTATAAGAATGCTATAAAGTTGGGGTTTTTTTGTATACAACTTTGCTGCCTGTATATGTTCCTGGGACAGCTGGTAGGAGGTTTTGCCCACTACTTGAAGAGATTTCTCCTCCTATGTTGGCAAGATGCAGAGGTCAAATGTTTCTGACATAATGTGACACCTGCTGGCCTAGGGAGTTTTCTTTGCAGAGCAGGGAACTGAGGTGCCCAGCAGCAGTCAGGCAAGAAAGAAAGGGAGCAAGGATATTCTCACGGCAGGCTGATTTGTCTTGGAAAAGCTGTAAGTGAAGGTGAATATCAGGAGAAACACAAAAATCATATCTTTTCTATTTCTACCTTTGCCCATTCAGTGTGCTTTTCTCCACTGCCTGTATAGACTGTGTGGCAGGTCCTGATAGCAGATGCCAGCAAGGAACAGACATGGAGGGGAGCTGCTGCAGACCTAATATGTGCAGAATTTAATTGCAATAATGTTTTTTCTTTTGGTCTTGTGTCCAGCTTCCTGCTTGGGCCAGGCATGGTGATGTGTTCACATGAAAAATGATGGTAGCATCTGGTGTTATCAGATGTTTAGAGGTTCTTGTGAGCTATATAGTTGGTCTTGTGTGCTGTAGGATTTGACTTACCAGGTAGATAGGATTTTTGTTTGAAAATTTGTTGTAAAATACCCAGAATTAAACCTATGAGAAATTATTTCCTTCTCCCAAGTTCTTGACCATCTGCAGTCACAACAGACTTGTCTCTGACGTCCTGATGCTGTGGAGGTGCATGGGTATGTACTCATGCACACATCCCTTGGGCCTAACTTGACTAAAATACTTGGCATGACAAGGAGAGGTGGTACTTCCAACTAGAGGAGGAAGAGGAGGAGGACAAGAGGGAATATACATGAAATTCAGATTGGAATTTGCAGTATGTGGAATCTGCATATGAGAATGGTGCATTTTGCTGAAGATCTGTGTGAATGCCAGCTTATGCCTGCAAATTATTTATGTTTGTTTACAAGGTTGTTAGAAGGTTTGTTGAAGGTTTATATATGACAAAATTCTACATAATTGTTTATTTATTTTTCTTTTAGTGAGTTTTTCCCTTTAATTTACCTTTTTTTTTGAAATTAATCTAATGCAGGACATAGTTTTTTTAATAAACCTGACAAGACAGAATCCCAGATGAAGAGGAATGACTGTCTTGGTGAGCATGGATAGTATTCTGGAAGATGTATGAATGGTCTAATGTGTGGCTTTTGCTTTCAGTATCTCTGTAGATGTTTATTGGTATTTAAAAGGACAAGACTTAATTTAAAAAACTCATTGATGAAGCCGGTTTATTTAATTTCCAGAACCTTCTGAGAAGCTAATAGGTTGAATTGAAATAGAATAATAATTCAGCTTTTGATGTATGTGAAATTTTTTTCCTGTGAACATTGTGACATTTTTAGCTCTTTTTGATGTCAAAAGAGATTTTTGTGTGTGGATTCCCAAAAATTTTTTTACTAAAACATATTCTAATTTTCTCTGCTAATGAAATGACTTCATCCCATCTCCCTGGTTTGTTTTTATTTTTATTTTTTTTTAAATTAAGCAAACATGCTTTTTTCCTTGTGTGTAGATGATAATTACTTCAGAATACTATAGTAAATGGCATGTACATTATGTGGTAAATGTCCTGGTAACATGACATTGTGCTACTGTGTGCTGTTAATAAATCTCTTGCTGGAAAGCTGGGAGATGCCGCTGTGTTTTCGTGGTTATACAGCTTTGGATTGCAGGTAATTGATGTGAAAATTAGCAAAGTTCTGTGATTCTTTATTTATTGTTTATATGGTGGAAATGTTTATTAATGTACTGCTAAAGACTGGTTGCAATTTAGGTGCCATCACTTTTGTAGTTTCTTTTCTTGAGGTTCAATGTTAGGTATGCTTACTGTCTAGAAGATCCTTTCCAGTTGCAGTATTAAAAGTATCAATCACTATGATGTTTACAGAATTATTTTTTCATCTGAATTTAAAATGTATCTATGTATAATGAAATTTGTCAAATTTTTCTTAAGGTTTAAATTCACAATTACTATGTCAAAGATTTTTAAGTTGCATGTACCACAGTAGTATTGGTAGAGCCATCTATGTAGAGGAATGGTGGTTAGTCCTATCATTTTCAAAGCATTTGGTACTTGTCTGTGCAACAGTATCACAACTTAGGCCACCCTCTTTTTTTGTTTGTTTCCACACTATAAACAGCATTATAAAATCAAGAAAGATAACTAAATATGTAAACACTTTGTTCTTACTACTACTTTTGTAGTCTCTGGCAGCAGTTGCCACTGGTGTCTTAATTCCTTTGAAGCTAGGCATGTCCTATACCTGCAGCAGGTCACTCGGTTCACCTGGAACTTACTGAATGCCAAGGAGGCAAGACCATATCTTTGGGACTGGTTATTAAGGTGCCAGTAGACATTCAATTATTCAGGTGCTGTCATTGAGTTCTGATACTGAAAGAAGTTGTCTTTTTTTGGGGTGTTTCTGGGAGAGGCCCATCTTGTACAGCTGTCTCTGCTGTGCTGTGTAGGTTTTTGCTTGCTCTGAATCTCAGTTTGGTAATGGCATTTTGCCTTATCTGGCCAGTTTAGTTAATCAGGTTGCTTTTTATATGCTGGTATGGTACTTGATCTGGCCTTCAATCCTGCTTACTGTCCCAGCTTTGTATGCTTATTTATCATGTATTGTTTTTGTGGATGTTTTCTTTTTTGTCATCAGTCATGCATGCAAGTTAAAGTCTGCTGGACAAAGTGGCAAGTTAGCCTCATGTACTGATTTGTTTTGTGTATAACAAATGTATATTCAGTCTGGCTGTTTGTTTACATGTCTAGCCAGTAAGCAGAAATGCATGATCTGAGAGCTATGGGAATGCCAAGTTTTGTCTGCCTCTTTCCTTGCGCATGAAGTACTGTAGTGGTGCTCTTAGTGCTGCTTCTTGTGTGTGACTGGCAAAATTTGTGATGCACAGTTGGAACCTAAAGAAAAGATTTGAGTTGCCCATTTCTTGCTCGGTAGGAAAAACCATGCATTCTTACAGGCAATTGTTCAGATGACTACAAATGTACTGGAATGCGTCTGGCTTAATTTCAACCTCTTTCTGGTGATAATTTTTTTTCCTAGAGGTAAAAAAGTAAATGGCAATATCAGAGTGGAGGCAGTTGGTTATAAATTCTATGGAGGAAAAAGGCAAACTGAAAGATTGATGCATATATTTCTTTGAATTTGTAGAAAAGATTTGTCGTATTAATGAGTCAATAAAATAAGCGTTAGATCTTAGGCAATCACAGTGCTGTGCAGTCTAAAACCACAAGCAAAGGCATAATCCAGTGGATGTTGACATTTTTTTCCATTATCAGCCAGACTTCACAGATAAGATTATCAGGAGAATGTTACAAGCAGAATGAAGTGAGATTAAAAAAGCCTTAAATAGTCTCTGTGTTTACCTTGAAGAATATTCATGGGCTTTCTAGCTGCTGTTAGTTATTTTGGCTCAAGAATTTGATGTTATGCAGGGTGTGCGGTAGCAAACTGTTCTTACTTTCTCATTAAGAGTTTTAATTCTGATCTGTGATCATGGGCTACATGAAAAATATTTTTTATGAATGTTTCAACAATAATGGTGTTTCACTGTTGCTCCAAAGTTGAGTTAGAGTTTTCCAAACTTTATTAAAACTACTCTTATTATTCCAGCTTTTAAGTGAAAATAACCAGTAATTTATGGATGTTGAAAAAGGCAACAGGAATTGCATTTTCAAAGACATGTGTATAACTTCCTTGTGAGCATGCACATTTTTAGCTGTTCATGAAGCAATGAATAACTTTCATACAGATGTCTAGAGATTTGATACGCTAATCAGGATTTGTGACTGGTGATAGCTGAGCATATGTGATGTATGTGAACATCTCAATTTTAAAAAATATCAGAATTACGATTTACAATTCTGATTCAATTTCTGCTTTAACATTTAAACTAAATAAGTTTATAATACAAAGCAAGCCAGAAATAGAAAGAAGTAAGGCACTATTTAAGGGAAAGGCACATGTGTTGATCACTCAAGTTCTTGAACTCACTGCATTGTGCAGATTTGCAGAGGTAGTCTCTATGCCTGGTTTGACACATCTGTCTAAGTATGGAATACTGATCTCCTGAGCGAGAATGGCTGGCTGACTGTTGGCTGGTGGTATTCTTGCTTTGCTCTTACAGAATAACTAGGTAAAGACTGATGGCTAGGTAATTGTATTGTAAAGTTTAAAGAAAGGGGTTTTTTCATTTTAAAAGTGGAGACATTTCATGAAGGCATTCCTTCAGCCTTGGTATATGGTATAATTTGTATCAAGAGTGAAACTCACAATTTTACTTGTCTGTGTAGTTCTCTGAAAATGTTCCTGCTTTAGGATCATGTTTATCATGTTGCAGTATTTGACAGGTTGGCATTATTTTCAGTACTTCCTGGACACATATGAAATTCCCCAGATAAAGGTAGAGAAATTGCAACCACATTACATGCATTTAATGAATAAGAAACCATTTGTAAGAGATTTGCATAAGCTAGTTTAGGCCTCATTAACTTGTCTTACAAAGGTGTTTAGCTCTTAGTTAATCTGTTAAACTCGTGGCTGCTATATTCAACCCAACTGCACTAAATGAATTTATTCTTTTGAAAATTTTTTTTCCTTTGAATGTGACAACCAGATACGTAATGATTGGAGGCAGATTTCTCTTAGTATTTTGAAATAATTGGGTAGGTCAGTGAGCTGCATCACTTCACTCATTCTGCTAGCCAACACAAAGACGCTCATCCATAGACTAACAAGGTGGGTGTTGTGAGTGTCAAATCTGGCACAGTAAGTAAATGAGAGGTGGACTTCTAAGAAGGAATGCTGAAGCAGCAAGCTTGTCTAGCAAGAAGAGGTCCGAAATGAGCTTGTTCAGTGTGCATATGCCTTCCAACTTTTCATTAGGAAAAGCTGAAGGTCCTAAACTCTAGTCTGAATGACTGTCCTCAGGGCCTTGGCCAGCCTCCTCTGTGTATGGACTCAGTCTCTCCCAACAGTAGGAATTTATGATTTTCCTTTCAAATGGGTGCCACGGTGGCTACAGGAGATTTTGTTATTTTTATCTGGATTCAGGTTCAGTTCTGAAATGTAACATACAACTTTGGGGATGATGTCCTCCCTACCAACCTGTTTGCTTGAAACTATTCTAGCTTAACCCTGTCAGACCTGTGCAAAATACCCTGGTCATTGTGGAAAACATCCATCAGGATTTGCTGTGCCATGTGGTAAGCATGTCTCCATTAAGTGCTCTATCTAAAGACCACATATCCTCCTAAAGAGTTGAAAAGGATTTGATCTGGGAGAGTTTCTTTATTTTACATTAATACTCAGTGGGTAGAGTATGGAAATATTTTGGGGAAAAGGGTTATAATCCAGGATTCCTTTTCGTCTTTCCACCTTATACCTTTCAGATTAGCATCTGTACTTTTCAGTTTGATCCAAGGGAAATTCTAAGGTTTTTTTTGTGCCTAATGGCAAAGTTACAGTGAAGAAATGGAGGGTGGTGTAAGGTAAGCAGTGAAATGGGAAGGTGCAGGCTTCTCTTCCCTGTAGCTGAAGAAGAAAGTGATCATTGGGCTTCAGAAAAAAAAATATATACAGAAGATGATAAAAAAAATCTTAATTTCTGCTAATTCTGTATTTTATTTGCCTAACTTTTTTAAAAATTTACATGGAGTGGTTGACATCTTGGAATAAACTTTTGTGACTTTTCTTCTATTATCTCTGTGTATTGAACATTTTGATTTTCTGGTTGTGATACAACAGGAAGTGTAAAAAATTATTTATGTTTCTTTAATTCATGTTTTGCATGTAAACTTCTGGAGTATCCTGTTTATAGTGCTCTAAAGATGCAGCCAGGCTGATTTGTTTGCCTTGTCATTTTTGAGACTTCAGTGGAAACTTGCCCATTTATTCCACGGCTGAAATTTGGCTCAGAGCTTGTTGGATGCAGACAGTTGCTAAGTGGAAGACAGGAGGTGTGTCACATATCCAACAGTTCCTAGCTTTATAGCTAGCATTACTAGAAAGTTTTTTTCTTCATTTTTTAAACCTATAAAACCCCACAGGAATAAGATCTTTGGAATTTGTAAACATTCCTGTATTTTCAAACAAGGCAGTATTTTAATAGGGTGATATATGAAAACTGTGTTATTCTTGCATCTTTCATTGATACAACCTGTACAACCCCTGAAATTTGTGGTTCCATATGCACAGTTCTTAACAAATTGCATTGTCAATCTTCCTGTTTTCAGGCTTCAGACGGAACAAGTAGTAGGTGTTACCAAGCTGTACTTTAGTGCTGTAATTAGTTATGTTTTCTCTTTAATGAGAAAAGCAAAACCAGGGGGAGCCAAGAACCTTGGACTGTATTGAAACTATATGTGAGGCAAGTAGATTGGATTTGGACCACTGTATTTTACAAACTGTAGGGGGTGTTTAATAAATCAGTGGTTGTATAGTCTGCATTTACATGGTTCCATTTGATAGGTGGTTGCTGACTGAGTTCTGGGTCTAATGTATCTTGAAAAGATGGTTAAGGATTTCAGGTAAGAATTAAAGTGTTCTTATTAAAATTCAGATGCAATTGGCTAGTTCTGAGGAAAAAAATGCCAGTTTTTTTCTTGGCAACTGCTTGTTCTTATCACAGAATCAGTTGACCTGCAAAAATATACCAAGCAAAAAAAGAGATATCACAGGCCTCATTTGAAAATATTTAGTGACACTGCATCACGATTAGACTCCTGGGAGTTTGTTCATGGCCCAGCGAAAATTATGGGCTTAGTGCACAAAGGATGGCATAAATGAATGCAGTATTTTATTTCTGGTATTTTCCCAGGTGCTCATTCCTTCATCATGTGATTTCTTAGGTATTAGTGATGCTATTTGTTTAGACATATAGAGATATTTTTTTTGGAGGAGGAATTTGAGCAACTGAATAAATCCCAAGAACTGAACAGATGAAAGTTAAAGGTGAAAAAGTCAGTCTGGAAATAATTTTGTAAAAATTATTGTAATTGTGGAGATAATTAACTGGTGAAACAACATCTTGTGTGCAATGGTGGATTTCTTTCCTGCTTGCTTAAGACCTTCTTCAAAAAGTTATGGTAGTGCACTGGCTAGACCATTAGCTTGGTGCTGAGGGTAGTGCTACAGACAACAAAGTTTTTATTAGTACTCAGTTATTTATTGATTAGGTCATATCCTTCCTTTGACATATAATGACTGTCTGTGAATCTTCTGTAGAAAAAAAGTCTTTGACACAGTTTCTCACAGCATTCTGCTACAGCAACTGTCAACCTCTGGCCTGGACAGGCGCACACTCTCCTGGGTGGAAAACTGGTTGGATGGCCGGGCCCAGAGAGTGGTGGTAAATGGAGTTAAATCCAGCTGGAGGCCAGTCACAAGTGGGGTTCCCCAGGGCTCAGTGCTAGGTCCAGCCCTGTTCAATGTCTTCATCAATGACCTGGATGA
>WAAB01025703.1:31254-48800 GCA_013389865.1 Piaya cayana | reverse complement strand
AATGGCCTCAAGCTCCGCCAGGGGAGATGTAGGCTAGAGATTAGGAGGAAGTTTTTTACGGAAAGGGTCATTAGGCATTGGAATATGCTGCCCAGGGAGATGGTTGATTCACCTTCCCTGGAGGTGTTTAAGGCACGAGTAGACAAGGTCCTGAGAGACCTGGTTTAGTGTTTGGTGGGAATGGTTGGACTCGATGATCCGATGGGTCTCTTCCAACCTGGTGATTCTGTGATTCTGTGATTCTGTGAAATAAGTAAACAGCACAAAGACTTTGAAAGTCCCCCAGGAATTCAGGCATGTCCTTTAATATTAATTTTAATGGGCAGTTGTGTAGTCAAATGCCATAGTAAGCTTTGAAAATTTAATCAAAATGATTTGGTTTTGTGATTGCTGAAGTCCCAGCAATGCACAGTGAAGTCATGAGTCATTCCCTAGTAGTGCTTGACAGGTCCGCTGTCTAATGGCCTTTGTTTGCAACAGTGATGATCTGTGAAGGTACATAGCCTCCCTCTACTTAAATGAATATTTTTCCTAGTAAAACTTGAGACAGTGTTTGGAGACACTCAGCTGACATAAATGACTTCCTACTGATTGTCTCTCTTGTGCTCAATTGTGTTGGAATGAGGGAAGTGACTGTTCATTCTAATCCAGAGCTGCCTATTCCTGGGAATTAAGTGTTATAAATTTGAATATGAGAACAGATATTATCTGTATGGTGAGATAATATAGCTGTTATACACCCATACATAGTGAAACACATGGATTTTAGCTTATGCTTTCATTCATTGAACTGCAGATCACTCTACAGTACATTTTAAAATACTCAGCAGTAGGTTCTGTCCTTCCGTTTTTGTAGAGACTGAAAAGCTTTGAATAGATTACTCAGAAGAAAGAGGACTTGAGAAAATGAAATAAAACACAGAGGTCTTAAGAAGATAATTCAGAAACTCTCTTTGCTCTGTCCTGTGAGAACAGGAGAGCACTCAGTGGATTTGAATGTCACAGATGAATTTCAGAACTGTTAAAGGGAATGGCTCTTTTACACAGCCTTAAACAACTACGCCTATGAAACGCATTGTTGCAGAATACTGTTAAGACCAAGAATATAGCAAACTTAAGGAAGAAATCTGATATTAGCAGATTTATTATTATTACTGATATTCACAATTGTAATAACTAATGCTATAAAAGTTAGCAAGAGATATTGTATTTCAAGCTTTGGGGCACAGTGTAATCTCTGTCTGAACAGATATCAAGATGAGACTTGTGGAAAGATGATGTCGTGTCTACCTTACTTGGACTTTTATGCTGCATTCTAAACTTACTATGCTGGCAGTCTATAAAAGTATTTAAACCTTTTGTCTGATTGCTTGTAACTATTGCCGTATACAAAGTCCTTTAAAATGTACATCTGTGTCAATGCAATTGATAGTAATCTAAAACACTGCATTTAACCAAATTAAGTCAGAAGTAAATGCAGCATGGTTGGATATCTTTGTAGTTGTGTAGGTGTCAAAATGCTACTGACTCATATACACAGTCTCACACTACACTGAGCGTATATACTGAGCATATGTGTCTGTTAAGGTTCATTGTGTTTTTAAATAAAATTCTTTCTCAGTACAGGTGTTGCTGCTTAGTCTAACTGCTTTATTGGTAAGTCCAGTGTATCACAATTTCTAGGTAGGATGTCACCTTAGGCTACTGTTTGCTTTTTACAAACAGAGCTACTTGTCAGCTAGTATGTATTGTGCTGTGGAGCAGTCTAGTGCCCCTGGAAGTTAAAGCTAAAATGAGTTTGCAGTTTAAGTTCACTGACTTAAAGATATCCAACCAGAAAAAAAAAATCCAAAGGCAATCCTTGAATATGTTTGCCACCCACTTCTTCTGACTGGGAAAGGGATTAAAAGAAAATACACAAAATAATGTGATTATTCCATTCTATTCTATACTATTCTGTTTTGTTGCTGCAGTGTTTTCTGCTGGGTCTTGCAAAAGTTTTAGTGTAACTTTAAGAATCCACAGAATAATAAGCACTATTGTTTTAGAACCTTCTGGCAGGATAAAACTATGATGTAGCTATTTCCCTCAGAGATATCCAACATGACATGTGGAGAATGAAGAAAATAAACAAAACTAGATCTATTTCTGTGTGTGAACCAGAACCAGTACCAGAGGAATTAAACTTCAGTTGCTTATCCTGTAAATAAACATGCTACAGGAAGAAGCTGTCTCAGAACTCAACAGCTATTAAGGACCAAAGTAGTTTTTATTTTTACTTACAAGAGAAGTTTCATGTGAAATGATGTGTTAGTAAGAACTGTGTGGGCTTGAGCAGTGAAACACTGATCTGTCAGGTAGATCTTGTCCCAAATGCTAGGGCTGGGAAGAAGTGGCAATGTTTAATCTCTTCAAATGTTCGTGTCTGGCAAGAGTAGTTGGAATGGTTCTCAGAGGTGGTGTGGAAGTGTAACTTTATAAAGCAAATGATCTCATTATTTCTCTCCTTGTTCCCTAACCAACATAATTAATATCCAAATGTTCCCTAAGATTAGTTTTATTTCCTGTGCAGCTAGTTGACAGACACTGGTGAGATTTGAAATTACAGCAGGCGAGAGCAGATGGCCACCTTCGCTAACAGATTACAGTATCAAAGCATAGAAACTATCCAGCTCTTTCTCAATAAACTTCAACATATGATTTATTAAGTGAACATAATAGAAAAATTCCATGATGCCTATAATGGGAATCATATTACAGCACTACTTAAAGCACTGGTAGAATTGCTTAAGCAGTCATGGTGTACTTATGCTGATCTTCAAATCTTATTAGGCAAGAAAGCATTGCCTGGAAAATTATTTGTCTTCCCACTGGTATTACTTCCTCTTATTTAATTTTTATTGAACTAATTAAACTTAGATGGAGATTTCCTATACATACAGCCGCTATTGAACATCTAGCAAGCATATTGTGACATACTACGTTTTCATACTGATTTGATGGTTAATTATTCGTGTGTAACTTTTTACATAAGCAAAAATGCTTCTGCTAAACTTCTATACCTGCAAGTCCATGATGAAACTACTGTACTATTAACTGAGAAAAAAAAACCCAACAAAAACCCCAAAACCAAAACCCAAAGAGAACCATTGTTTCAGAAAAAGAAGAGTTATTGGAAGATCATGCATACCTATTCTACACAGCAGATAGGCTTGATTATATGTGATAAATTGCAAGTAAAACTTTCTTGGAATAGTTGGTGAGAAATACCTCATAAAGGAGGCTAAGGCTTTATACAAAGTGTAACAGCTCCAAATGTTGGAGCAATATCCTTTAAGAATGATACAGTATTTCTAGTGTGTTGCATAATTATTGATATGTAAATAAATATGAAATATCAGGTCCTCTGTGCCTGAACTCTGTTTTTGAAGAGGATCAGTAATAATAACATTAATAACAATAACAACAACAATAATAAACAATAATAATAATAATAATTCCTTGTGGGTTTTGTAAGCACTCGACATGTATTTACTCTTTAGGAAGCTCCCATTTCTTTGAGTGCTGAGGAATAAGATAAAGAATGATTTTTAGCTCTGTGAGATAGTGGGGAAGTCCTGTTTCTTGTTACATGGTGAGTGGTACAATCTCGCTGCTTTTCTGCTTTCCCAAGGGCCATAGCAAAGACCATAGCTGAGGTGCCTTGGACAGCAGCTCAGTGCACTTGCTAACCCTCTCCTCTCTGCTTTCTCTCCTCTGGTTTGATCTGTTCAGTTCTCTATTTCAGTCACTTTGTAGTTAAGATCTAGGTTTTGCTCTGCTCTCTGCTCTCTGTCTGTATAAGAAGGAGGGCTGTAATCTCTTGTGTGGTGCTGGGACCTAATGGGATTTTCCT
Source organism: Piaya cayana (assembly GCA_013389865.1). Lineage (NCBI taxonomy): Eukaryota > Metazoa > Chordata > Aves > Cuculiformes > Coccyzidae > Piaya > Piaya cayana. Next base: position 44,905 of record WAAB01025703.1, on the reverse strand, counting down.
GTTAGTGTTGTGGAGAACAGAAGGAATATCACAATGTCAGTTTGTGGAGTGTAGGGGCTTCTTTGCAGCTATTATAAAGAGACAGATTAAATTTCCCATTTTAAAGAATAATTGAGGGTGCATTTTTCATTTTGAAGTTAAAAACTGAAGTTAAGATATGCCTACCTGAAATATTTCTCAATATGATTAGCTTCATTTATTTTTACAAGCCGTAATGTTTTCTTTGGATGTGAAACAGAGAAGACACAGAAAAATCTTATGCGGCAGCTTAATGATTGTAGTTACATGTTCCCGAATATACTGTTTGTACTCCCTGACTCAGTAGTAATTGACAGCAGAGAATATCTGATTTATCAGTATTTATGCTTGCTTTTATACAGCTTGCTTAGAGTTGAGTGGTATCTTATTTCTTTCAAATACTAATGCATGTGGGGTTTGTTGGTGTTGTTTCTATTGTAGACTTGCCCTCAGCAAACTTAAGCAATTACAATATCACCGTGGTGGAAGGAAAGAGTGTCACATTGTACTGTGATACTACTGGCGGACCACCTCCTAATGTGTCCTGGGTGCTCACTAATCTTGTTTCAAATCATGAGGTAAGTTTCATATTTATATATGTCACAATTGACAGACAGGAGGTATCTGCTGAAGGATGCTTTAGTTAACCTTTTATTAAATAGATTAAGTAGAAAACTAATGTTGGGATTAATAGAAAACTAATGTTAGGATTACATTTGTTTTCCAGTTACTTTAAATCCAAGTTGACTACCTCAATGATTTTGGAGAAGGGTAAATGTTTTCTTCTGGAGATGCTAATTTGCACTCTGGTTTTTGTATGTTCAGTTCTAAATGAGAGTACTGTAATTGTTTTAAAATGATGTGGTGAAGTGGGTTACTAAAACACAAGGGATTTCTTATTAACACTGATACCTGCATAAAGAGAATAAACCTAATCTAATAATGAACAAAACTTTTGTTTTCTAATTTTGTTGTATCTTCATGCCAAAAAATTGGCATGTTGGAATTAGTTTGTAAATATTCTGCAGCTTATTTAATTTTCCTTCAGCAAACAAAACAACAATAGAAAGCCTTGGAAATTTAATTGAAGGTTTTCTTAAAAAGAGTGGCAGACTTTAAAAATTAATTGTGAAGATGTTTCCTCAATAAAATAATCTCAGCAGGGGAATTTTGTTTTCTGAAACCTCTGTATTCTGTGTGCATAGAGAATACCTTAGACTGCCTTAGGCTGTGCACACTGGAGGTAGAATGCTTATGTTGTTTTTGGTGAGAGTGTGAATAAGGAGAAGCATGTAACCAGATCTTCAACATGCAGCTGATAGCCACTTTGTCATTATTTTCACAGTGGTCAAGACTCTCTGTTATTGACACTTATGGTGCTGACTTTCCTACGTTCTGATGGTGCAGCCTGCCCATAGCTTCCTGGCCTATACAAGGTGCAGGATGTCTAGTTACAAAACCTCTGCAGTGCAGAAGAGACAGGACCTTTGGTGTCTCATAATCTTTGTGCTTTCTTTGCTAGAGTTCATTATATCAGGCCCCTATAGAATTTGACTAGCCTGTCTTTCAGCTGTTATGAGTTCTGCAGAGCTCTAGTTTTTTCTCTAATCTGTAAAACTATCCAAAGGCATCAAGAAAAAGAAATTAAAACAGTTTAGGAGACCTATGCCAAGTTGGGTTCCTTCTTTGTTGTTTTTAATTTTTCTTTCTTTCTTTTTTTTTTTTTTGAGTTATGAGCCAAGACAAATGTGGGATGCTGTTCAAACAGTGACATCACCTCATTTTTTAACCCTCCTATCCTTGAAATGCCATGGTCACTTCACCTCAGGCTTTCCAGAAATATTCTGAGCTGGCATAACTTCATTCTGAGATTTTAGAGGAGCTCATAATTCAAGCTAGCTACAACCTTAGCTGTGGAGCACAATAATCTTCAGTGGCAGAAGAATGAGTTGCTCTTAGACCTCCTTTGGTGTGCACAACTATCCTTCCCTTTTCTGTAGGTGTTGATTTTGGATTCCTTTCACTTCCATGTGTCAGTTTTTGCCCCCCTTTTCTCCACCTCCTATGCTGCTTTTGCCTGTTTTCTCTCTATCCTGTTTTACAAATGGCAACATTAACAAAAGTTAAAACAAAACTCTAGTCCTGCTAAGCTAACTGTGTGCTCTCAGTTTCTCTGTTGATGTATAATCTGATAGGCATTCATCAGATCTTTCTTGCTCTAGATTTCAGTATTGAGCCTGTGATTGAGCCTGTCTGCTTTCATCCCAGCTTTGAGTACTGTTCACCTCTGAGAGTTATGCATAAAGAAATGAGTAATGGAGTGCTTGCTTTTGCACTTACCTCCCCTAAAGTAATGCAGTAATCAAAGCAACATTTAACTTAGTGGAGTTAAGGTATCATCTTGAGGTTCAGAATTCTAGTCCTGCAGGACTGTGTGCAGGACTGTTTCTGTACATCCCCATTGACTGCCACTGAAAGTCATCCTTAGAGCTGGAGTGTGTTATTTGTGTTCCGTGCAGCACCAAAGAGTATGTGTATGCTAAGAAAAGCACTGCAAAAGTAATATTTAAAACTTATCCTAATTATGTTTATTTTCTGAGTGTCTTTTTGTTCCTTTCCTTTTAAAGAAAATAATATAGTATTTTATAAAAAATTTTAATTTTGAAGTAGTAATTATTTTGAGATCATATAATGGACCTGGTTTAAGAAAAGCAGAGTTTGAAGAACAGAGAAAGAAGACACGCCATTGCGAAAGTACAGTAGAGCTTGGAAGGCAGTAGTGGAAGAGGTATCAAGCATTAAGTGTTAAGGGAAGAGACAAAAGGAAAAACAAGGATTGACCAGAATATGGGAGAAAGGGAAGTGTTCAAGGAGAGCAGAGATAGACCGTAGAAATCATTCATTAAGTGGAAGAGAGATGAGCACAGTTGTGGCTTAGAGAAAAAGACATTTCTGTGGAGAGGAGGAAGTGTTTATAACAAAAATGCCAGAAATTGTCACCCAGAAAAATGATTGAGTGCAGTTCTTGTAGTAGGACTTTCGGGACTTGGAATCCACTGCCTCTGATGTTTGCCATTGGTTCTGTAGTTGTTTTATGTCTGTTTGGATAAGACACTAAAGTAAGCCTGTGATTAATTGTGAACTGATACAGGTAAAAGAAAGGGAAAATGAAAAAACGGCATTCAACAGTAGGCAATGATTCCCTCCCTTTCCCTTGTTCTCTGTGCTGCAGTTGACTTATGTCTGTTTTTTGTGATCGCTTGTAGAGTGACACAAGTAAGAACCCTGCCTCGCTAACCATAAAGAATGTTTCATCTATGGACAGCGGACTGTGGATATCCTGTGTAGCAGAGAACATTGTGGGAGAGGACCAAGCCTCTGCTGAGCTCACAGTATTCTGTACGTATGCAGACCTCCATACAGCTCCCAAGGCCAAACTTTTTGCAGCAACTGTTTTGGGTATAGATACTCTTTGAGCATGCAGGTTGTTGAAACAAAAGCTCTTAAGCCGTGTAAACTATCTACTGCCTTTAGTTCTGGGAGTAGCCCAGCCAGCAGTTGTTCTGTTTACCTTTTCCAGCTCTGCATTCTGAAAAAAATAGTTCTAAATGTTTTATTTTCTAGTCAGAGAGATCTGTAAGTAGAAGTGAGAAACCCAAAACACTCAGTGGCACTGTCAGTATGGGAAGGTTTGTAATGGTGGGCATGTATATGCACCCTGCCGTAGGAATTAAGAAATGCGAACAAATAAAAAGGCTTGTAGAATTAATTAAAAGAGACTACAAATGTTTCAGTTCTTATTATCTAAAGCAACAACTGCTTTGTTTAAAAAATAACACACTTGCAACATTCATATTGCCAGATGTAGATTTAGTTGTCAGAGCTTTGTATAATGTTCTTATTTGTCAGGGCCAAGGAAGGGGGGGAAAGGGACATGTGGTGTAGAGTCACTGACTTCTTAGATCTAAGCACCAACCTGAAGTCATTTTATGTGAACTAGACAGCATGTTTTCACAAGTTACAGCCCTCCACTTAAGTGAAGATGGGAATGGAACGCTTTGTAGATGGCAAAGTTTGTTCAGCATGGACTTAAAACAGGGAAAACTGGAAAAAAATCACTGTAGATGTGGGTTTGTAGGTTGAAATTGGATCTGTAATAGCTACGGAAGGGACATAAACTAGAAATGTTTGAACAGTGTAAATGAGATTCTGAACTTGGCACTGTTACAAGTGATAAAAGCAAGTATAACTAGATAAAATTGGATGCAGTTAAGAATATATAGTAGGTCTGTAAACTTGAGCCATTTAGCAGTTTTGAACAAAGAATGAGAAAATGCATAGTATAAAATCATCTTTCCCTGATGGAATTAAATCATCTGTTCTGGCATTGATTCTGTGAAGAAAATCATCTGAAAGCTTGGATTCCTAGCTGAATATATTTCCAGTAATACTTGTTTTTGGCCAGATTTTATATATTTTCAACACTGTTATTTTTCTTTAGCACTCCTCTGCATCATTTTTGTTCAGCAGAGTGAAGGTAAAAAACCTCTCTCCCCTTTCACAGTGACCCAGTAACTGAACTTCCCACACTTTATAGGGTTTAAGTGATTTAACAGGTGTTCAGTCTCTGTCTGAAACTAGTTTGTTTTGTTTCTTTCTAAAGAATAGCTTCATTTCAGTTGTGAGCATAGTATCCTATGCAGATCAGGTGAGTTCCTGTGTGAGTATCCTCCAGTTAGGTGTCGTTCCTAGTAAATAACAGACTTCTGCATTGATGAATGAAAAATACTTCCCTGATAACTTGGGTGGAGGGTCTGGGTAGGGGGAAGGGAGGAGAGACATGTTCAGAATATTCTGATGTTCTTCACTCTTTTTCTAATATAGTTGCACCAAATATCACATTTATTGAATCTCCAACCCCGGACCACCATTGGTGTATTCCATTCACTGTGAAAGGGAACCCTAAACCCACATTGCAGTGGTTCTATGAAGGAGCTATACTAAATGAGTCTGAATACATCTGTACTAAAATACATGTTATCAATCAAAGTGAATACCATGGCTGCCTTCAGCTGGACAATCCTACCCACCTGAATAATGGTGCTTATACCTTACTGGCAAAGAATGAGTACGGGGAAGATGAAAAACGGGTTGATGCTCATTTCATGTCAGTGCCTGGAGATGGTAAGTGTAATTTTTTTTAATTTAATGTTAGTAATTGCAAATTGATGAGCCTGTGGAGACGTTCCTGTCCAGTTTGAACTGTTTTGGAAGAAGCTTTTTATATGCTTTTTTTTAAACCTTTCTGAACAAATGACTTCAAGATTGCTGTAAAATAATGCTTTTCTTGAGCATTTTCTTGTTTATTGCTTCTCAAGGGAGGCCATACTGGTGTTTGGTAAATCTTTCCTTTGAGTAACTGTCCTCAGTGCCAGCTAAGACTAGCAAAAGTTTGCTGTTTCTAAAGTGTTTTCTCAGGCCTCAGTGCTGATCCTTGAAATCACTGAGTGCCAATTCAGCCACTTGATGAGTTTTCTGCACTGCATATGAATGCAGCTAGGCAATGTATCTGAGGACATGGTGGATGCCTCAATGTAGCATCTAGTGCCCTGTTGCAAAATCAATATTGCAATCTGGTGTGTTGGTGATAATACCTGGTTTAAGACACCAGAGAGAGCTGGGGAGGAAACAAGCAACCCAGAGGCAGGCTGGGTCCAGGTCTTCACGGGCATTCTGATGTCCAGTTCCCATTTGTTTAAGTGGAGGTTGTGTACCTAGGAATAACCACGCTTAAGATGGTTGCTGTTAGATACATGTGCCTTCAGTTGCTCTAAAGGCTACACCTGAGCCCTTCTAAGTGCTCTGTGGGCAGGCTTAATGTGGACTAACTCACTGAAGTGCAGGGACTGCTGTACGGGATTGATATTCACTGTGGTTTGATCTTCTCCCTTATCTTCAAAACTGTGTGTTAAATACCTGTGAGAGTAAGGTGTACATGTAAATATTTTGTTGTATATGGAAAAAAACCTCCCGGTGAACCTCACACAGCTGAAGTGGAAGTGAAAGCATGGTTTTTGTGCGAATAATTTTCACAGTCATATCTGAAAATATGAACATGTGTGTACCTTTGGCTTTTTAGCCATGGGATATAAATAGCTGCCTTATTTTTTTCAAATGTCAGCATGCAGTGCTAATGTTAGCTAGCAGGAGAAAAAGTTAATATTGAAATATTCCCTCCTCCATTGCAGGGTATAGACAGCAAAAATATGGTCTGCATCTGCCATTTTTTTTCCAGTCAGCTCAGCCCACTGTAGGGAAATGCATGACATGTCTTTTGGTCTCTAACCCTAGAAGAAGAAGAGGTGATGACAATCAGACTTCATTTACTCCTGCTGTCCTTAGCATTCCTCTCATCTTTTTTCCTCTGGAGTTCTTCCTTAAATGCACTTATTACAGAAAATGTGCCAGGGTTTCAGCTGCTGGCATCCTCTTAATACTGCATTGCAACTGTTCACTTTGTAGGAGTTCTCTGTACAGTGGAAGTTTTCTTACACTCTGATTATTTAAGATGAACAGAATTCTTATTCTTAACAGAACAACATAGAATACATTTAGGTGAATTTCTGATTTTTTTTTTTGTCTTTGATACAAATCCCTTCTACTATTCTGTTTTTCTTTTATGCTTCTCTGCTATACATTGAAAATTTCCTACTTGTGGCCTTTTAAATCAGTAAACAGAACTGTAGGCATCCTCCATATTAGAAAGACAGCATTATTCATTTGTTACATCCTCTTTATACACATAGGTATATAAATCTCCCAAAATAATCTGTGGTGTGTTCTTTAAGCACACCCCAAGGTCTGTGGTAGATTAAGCTTCACAAAAAGAATATAAAAGAAACTAGACTATGTATAGATAGGATACAACTGCATTAGAAATCAGTTCATGCATAGTGGATGGCATCAAACGCATCTTAAGAATTAACAACAGGGGAAATTACTTGTCTACTTAGCCTCCTTTATTTTATTTTTATTTTCTTCAATAAGAATTGTGGTATTGAGCTTTGGAAAACATCACAACATTGTTGCAACAATTGTTGCTTCTACTGAAGCTCGTAAAAATGCAAACATTAAAAAACTAGAGTCTTCTGTGCATTCTATTACAATTTTTGGTTTAAATCATTCCAATTTAAAGTTCTGTCAAGCTTTTTCAAACCCTTAGAAGGCTTTTTCAGTGCTGTTGTTACTGTGTAGTTTCTTCTTTTGTATCCCATATTCTACAGTGAAGCATAAAGATTAAGGCCTGTGCCCTGACATCTTCATTTCCATGCCTTCATGACTGAATTAAATATCATTGCTGATACTTCATGGGGTGGAGTACACTGACCTTTAAACTGATTCTGTAGTTACTGCATCAGTTATAAGCAAATGCTCTGAAGGTAAAAACAAAGGAAAATTAAGAAATCCCCTTCACCTATGATCCATATTTCTACCTAAATGAAATACAACTGAGTCTGAAGCATGATATTTCATCAACAGTATAATACTTTCATCAACAGTGTTTAACTTTCAAAGTTGCACCAAACGTGATGAAGACATGTTTTATGCTAATATGCTCTCAGCTTCCAGTATGTTACTTGCAGAACTTCTTCCAATGATCTGAGGATGCAGGCATAAAGAAGAGGAAAGCATGTAACACAGTGGAGTTTGGGTTGACTTAATGGTAATACAATAAATGTTATAAATTAAGGCCTTGTTTTAAATAGAAAGTCCTGGAAGAATGGATCTAACATTATATTAGCTAGATTTTAAACTCACTTTAAACTGCCAAAGTTTTTGAATTTCCATGAAGTTGTATTTGCTGAGGATGGTGTGATTATTTGAGACTACGTGGCAGCAAACAGTAAGCAAGAAATGCTTATGTTTAATTCTGGACACTGTTCTCATAGTTGACCCAAAGCAATTAATGGATGCGGGAGAGGTTTTTACTAATAATAAGTATTTTAAATTAAGCTTATTTGTCTTTTAGCTCCCTGCTCTGATGTTCAACTGAAGGAATCGAGTTATGTAGTATCTTGTCAAAGTAAAAGTATGTGTTAAATATACCTTAGAAGTAGCATCTTGCTTGTGTGGCATAACATGGAGCTGTTTTGCAGAAGTGTGGGTTTGGTTTGAGTGATTTGCTTGTGCTTTAATTTGAAAATGTTGGCCTTATAAGGACAGAAGCAAGCAAACCCAAATGTACTTCATGTACTTTATAAAGCTGAGTGAATAGGATAAGTCTCTTAATAACTTATTTACACATCCACCTGTTCTAACAGGGACCAAAACTACAACGTTGTGCCTTAAAAATAATTGTTTAAATGTGCAAAATCAGTCTGGTGAAGTCTGATGTTAAAATAGCTTTAAGAGATGTTTTGTTGAGTAGATATGTTTTTATGTAGGAAATACTAACTACAAATTTGGGGTTCATCTACCATCTTGATTTTTGCAACTTTATTTGAAGTGAAATGTTTAGTTATGTAAATGGCATTTGAATTAAGTTGATGACTTCCTAGTTTTTATTCCTGGCAATAGTTAGAGATTAAATTAATCTGATTACTTCATCCCATTTCCAGTAAACAGTAACAGAAATGTTGCCACTTGACACAGGAATAAAGGCCTGGGATATTTTTTGGGTTTTGGGGGGCTTTTTTGTTTCCCCCTGCCCCCTTCAGATCACAGAAGGTAAATTGGAAATACTATCTTTAAGCAGATGGATGTTTTATGCTGGAAAAACTGAATCTGTGAGCTTTTATGGACAGAAAACCCTGATCAGAAGTTGCTGGAGGACAGATTGAAGAACTTTTCTTTGCTTGTTATTTATTTCTGCAGATTGACTTGACAGTTCTCATGGATTCTATTAACCTTTGTCTCTGGATACTAGAATATCTTCAAATGCTTTTAAAAATAAACCTAATTATCTACTGCCATTTTGCAAATAGATTACAACTCTATTTAGTAGTTTCAGCATAAATTCTCATGCTGTTAACAGAAACAATGGTGTTCCGGTCGTACTTCACAATGGCTTATGCTAGTATAATGCCACTGCTATTGATTTAATGTAAGACACTATAAACAGAATTATGCTTTTTGAAGTTTGATTAATCTTTAGAAATTTTAACTTTCTCTTATTTTTATTTCCAAACCAACAAAAAGAAGGAGTAAATATATGGAAGACATGATTAGGAGCGAACTATATAAGCTGAGCTATAAATACATTATAGACCCGAATGAATGAGTATCTTGAAATACAACACAAATATCTTTCAAAGTGTGAATATTCTAATAGTATGCTAATTTTAGTGGGTGCCCTGTACAATATACTCACATACGTTCTTAGCCTTACGTATGTGCAGTAATCAGAAAAAGCTGCAAACTAGAACTAGCAAAATTTAGAAAAGTGCTGAGTAGACAGGCATCCATTTGCTTCTGTAAAGGGTGGCTTCTGACATGTGTAACTCTTGGTGAGAGTTCTGTCTGTGTGTCAGCAGTGCAGCTGGCGTCTTGGAAGCATCCATTCACAGAGCAAATGAAGTGGTGCTGCTTAGGTTGTTGCTACCTCTAGTCCATACCTTGCCAGCTCACAGCTGAACCAATTTGTTCCTACAGTGACTTAATTGCTACATTGTTTCACTAGGTAAAAGTCAATGATTGTAAATGTTTACTAAATTCAACTTCCACTTAAGTCCAGGGAGAATTTTCCACAGAAATAGTTATTGTTGCACTTATTCCAGATACACTTTAACAGCAGGATTTTGCTCAGCTGAAAAATACACCTGCTTTTGCCAGAGCTAGTGGCCTGTGCACTAGCTATTTCACATGAACAAAAATATTAATCTTTGGAATATTTTTAAAATTGTTGCAAACATAATCTGATAAACAGATACTAAAATATATCAATGTTCCTTTACATCTCTGTAGGTACTGATCATTGCTATTGCAAATACTACACTAACTCTTAAGAAAAGTTTTTCCTAAAGAAACTTTTATGCTTCTAATATTTGTAATCTATTTACAAAGGCTTTTTTTTTCTTTTTTTTTTCTTCCATGTGCAGGTAGTGGCCCAATTGTGGATCCAGACGTTTATGGTATATATTTGATTTCCTTTTTCTTTTCTTTTATTGGTAGAAATGAAGGAACTGGAACTATTAAAAGGTTGAATGTCAGGGTAATTTAAATTACAATGTCACATATTATAGCACAAGTTTAATAGGTACTTTGTATTTTTGGTACTTCTCCTGCCTTATATTATTTAAAGTACATGAGGGCAATGTGACAGTTTAGTTACTCTGCTGGTTTTAATTCACATTAGGATAAGCATAAATCCACTGCTGCGAATGGTTGCAGTTGGTGCTGTAGGATGACAGCTGTCTGATGTAGCTCACAGGCATGAGATTTTGTGAACCTTTTGGAGGCATTTCTTGGAGGCATAAGAGTTGGTGATTTCTCCTTATGCAACAATTTATTTTTTCAGGGATGATTCCATAGTTGTTTTGCCTCCAAAAATGTACCCCTAAATTCCACTTAAAAATGAAGTTGACACAAGTACGTTTTCCTGTAGGCAATTTATTTTGCTCTGTCCACTCATTTGTACCTTCTCTTAATCTCTGTTGTGGAAGCAGACCATCAACTCAGTCATATCTGAGTGTGTGCCAGAAGATTTGATGACAGCGTTCACATTAGTTTTTTATTTAGACAAAATATTTTGGTCATTACCTAGTGAAAGCCAGTGTGCACTAGAATAGAAACTGCAGAATGAAAGACAACCAGCTAGCTTTACACACCACTTATGGTGTACTTCTGGTGAGTAGGAAATTCCATCCTACCTAACATACCCAAACACCCTTTAGCTTTCTGCAGAAGCTGGATCCTCTTTGGAGTATTTTGGATTTGGACAAAATGGCCCATGACTCAAGTTTCCTTAAGCTGATTTAAATGTTATTGCCTTGATTCCATTCCACGTCATTAAACTTTAGCAAATGTGCAATTGAATCATCAATTTGGCTTTAAGTGCTTAGAAAGACTAAAGGGTAGCTTCCCCTCCCTCTCAATACAAATACTTTTTTTTTAAGGGTTGGGAAGGTGGTGATGGTTTGCACAATTTCTTGCATGTGTTGTGTTATATAAGCTGTATGCATGAAGATTTTGATTCTGAGTTGTACATTGAGGTCCTGTTGCCTGTGTATGGCTTTAGCCATGTGAGTGCTGTGCTTCAAGTGACTTGGGTAGGTTTATGCTGAGGTGTCCACTTCGAGTTGGACTAGTGGATCACAGCCTGCAAGACCTAGTCCTGATGAAAGCAGTCTTCCTTTTTATGCCTGCCTTTTTTTCTACTTTGTGAAACTGCTGTCTTTGATCTTTGTTTCAGTGACTCAGCACTTGCTTTGAGAAGCACTTTGTAGTCCAGAGTGTTTCCCTAATTATTCCAAAATCACAAGTCCAGTTAGTGAGGTGAATAAATCAAGCTGGGTGGAAAGTCTAAGAAGTGCTGTACTTCTTTGGAGAACCATTGCCTGCATGGCTGACAGCAGGACTCCTGGGATGTGCTTCCCACAGAGACTGAGTGGCTTTCCTGACTTTTTTTCAAACTGCTTCCTCTACGCTGACCTGTTTACTCACAACTTAGATTATGTTGGAAGGAAGATTTAAAGCACCCACAGCCCCATGCAAGAGGCTTACTTTTAAAATGCATCTTTCAGAGCCCTGTGCTAATCATGTTGCAAATGTGCCTAGTGTAAAGGGTAAAGGCAGTGGCAGAGGATTGATACTGCTGGCTACTGAAATGAACTGTATGTCTATCAGTCTGTTGGCTATGAATAAATTTAGTGGCAGCTATGAGGTGCTTCCCTGCAAGTGTTGGGGTGCTGCAAGGGCAAGGACTCCCCATGGGGGCCCATCAGGGCAGGGCTAGTGGGGAGCGACACAGTGTGTGGGGCCACAGGCAGTCAGAGCTCTGGGCATTGGGTACTGCCCTGGAGCCACTGGCCCACAGGGACTCTGTTCAGCAGGGTCCGTAGCCAGGCAGAGCTGGTCTGTGGGAAGACCAAGACAGAAGCCATGGAGAGCAGGGACGTCCTGCCTCAACTACCTGTCTTTGTGGAGTAAAGCCCCTCAGACCTGTCTTTGGTCTGTCCCTTGGAAATTGACCCTCTGTGTCCTGCACATGTATGAAATAGTTTCCAAACATTTTCAGTGAAGTGTTCTTGAAAACCCAATTGGAAACAGAAGCATGAGGTTGCAGCACGCTGTGTGGTGTTGTTTTGCAGAGAGGAGTCCCAGCAGAGCAGTCACTAGTGCCTCTGGCCCATCTTGTAGAAAAGGAAGTGACAGGGCTTATCCAGACAGGGCCATGTCTGGGAAATAACTGAGAGAAATAAAGCGACTTACCTGTGGCTGAGCAGGAAATCAAATACAAAGTCAGCTTCTTGAGCTACAAGTTCACATCTTTGTGGTACCTGGCTTCTTATAATACAGTTGTGAACATGAAATAGGCAATGTGTCCCATATCACTGAACTGGCCTGAGGACTGTACAGAGTGACCCCTTGGTGCTGGTGTGACTGTACTGACTGTACTCTTGTCTGTACCACTGCCACCATGCATATTGTTTCTCAAATGGCTACAAAATACTGCCCAGCCTCAACTGAGATTCACCACAGTAGACGTAGACACAGGTGTGAGGTGCACGACACCAAAGAACCTGTCCCTGAACCGGTAAGATCCCACATAGTGTGAGTCAAGAGTTGTGACCCTGTCTTTGTGGGGATTTCATGGTAAACTGAACAGGATTTTGTTTAACTCAGAATTGCCTGGTGTTGGCTGGATAGCTGTTCTGTGTGTTTGTCTTGCCTGGCTCACCCATTTCAAGAGGCTTTGAAGACCTGGCACTAGATCAAATGCAAGTGCTTCACAGTTATACAGTGGGGAATAGCAATGCAACACCAGGTTACTGATGTGGCCTACTTTAGCTTTTGCCCATTTTAATACATAAATGTATTCAGAGGATGTACAGATCAGACCTGAAGCACTCTGGGTAGTTCTCATTAGTCTGTCAGGGTGTGATTTCCAGTAGCTTAGTACAGACGTGAACATAAACAAAACTGCGAATACCATTAGCTTACGCCTACCGCTATTTACAGATAACATTAAAAGCGAAAAATTTCCCTCTTGAAAGTTTGTATTACAGAGCCAGAGCAGTGAAGGCTCTAAATATTTGTTTTGTATATTGGTCTTATAAATGTACCATAAATAGAGTTGGTCAGTCTATCTATGTAAAGATTTTCCTAGGCAGTTGTAAAGGAAGGTCAATCTTGTAGTCTGAGATGCTTGTTATAGAGTCATAGAATCACCAGGTTGGAAGAGACCCACTGGATCATCGAGTCCAACCATTCCCACCAATCTCTAAACCATGCTCCTCAGTACCTCATCCACCTGCACCTTAAACATCTCCAGGGAAGGCGAGTCAACCACCTCCCTTGAGCAGATCGTTCCATTGCCTAATGACCCTTTCAGTGAAGAATTTTTTCCTTATGTCAAACCTGAACCTCCCTTGGCAGAACTTGAGGCCATTCCCTCTTGTCCTGTGCCCTGTCA
>WAAB01025703.1:0-31132 GCA_013389865.1 Piaya cayana | reverse complement strand
CCCAGTCTGCAGCACTGCTTAGTTTGTTGTGCCCCAAGTGCAGGACCCAGCATTTGGCCTTGTTAAACCTCGTGCCATTGGTCTCAGCCCAGTGGTCCAGCCTGTTCAGATCCCTTTGCAGAGCCTCCCTACGCTTCAGGAGATCCACACTTCCACCCAGCTTAGTGTCATCTGCAAACTTGCTAAGGTTGCACTCAATGCCATCATCCAGGTCATTGATAAAGACATTGAACTTCATTGTTATGAAGTGGTTCTGCTTGCAAATGAGTAAAGCTGAAGTCTCCTTTGCTGTGGCAAAGTGTATAGTCATGGTAGTGGACGGTCTTGGCAGACAGCATGGCACCTTATTGAGTATCAAGGCTGCTTGTGCAAGTTAACCATTCAGACAGGTTTTGTGCAGCATGGGTAAAGAGTAAGAACTGCAGGTAGTTTGCCTTTTGCTACTGTTTTGACCTTGCTGCAAAGGAAGCTGCAGACATAGAGGTGAAGTGCTGAGTTCAAGAATTCAGATGCTAAAAGACTAGGAAAGTAAGTTTTGTTTCTCATAAAAGCTCTGTATACTTAATATGTATTTTGGCTCAAAAGAGTCCTTTCCTTTGGCATGCGTGGTGTAGAGCCAAAACAGACTATGTGAGCTGATTAGACAACATGACTGTGACACTGGTGCCAGGGAGTGTATATACCAAAAAATCTGCAGCTTGCCGAGCGCTTTGCAGGAAGCAAATGTGTTCATGCATGTATGAAGATCAAAAGGCCAGTGCAGTTTACTGCTAACATTGCTAGCCAAGCTCTCCAAAACGGCCTTGGGAGCTAAAGAGGGCAAACTCTACGGAGGGGCAGGGCCCTTTCTGCCCTTGCTCAGCAGCAGCTCTGCAGCCCTGCCTCTGTAGTTAGTGAGAGCCATGACACTGCATTCTGCTTTTTCAGATTCACAGCTAAGATTTCATCTGTAGGCTTATAGCACTGATTTTAATCGAAATACATGAAGAAATAAGCCGTTAATTGCAGATTTAAATTACAATAATGGAGATGCATTTTGTAATAGATACAGTTATTGCTCTTGTTTGTTTCTTTCATCTGCACACATTACAGTCATTGAATTGAAGTGTTTTCTAGACTTCCAGATGTAATCATAAGATATATGCATTTTTTATTTTATTTTAATGCACATTTCTCTAAGTTCATATAAATATTATTTCATTTTTTTATCTCATTTGAATAATTTGGCAAAACATCATGGACTGTGTTTAATTTTTAAATTATTATAAATAATTAAGCCACATTTGTTCTTTTTGATGGTTCTGGGCTCACCCCTGCAGACCTGTCAGTGGAATTATTTTGATAAATCAGGTTTTTTTCATACCATCTCAGGCACTTCAATTATCAAAGACTTACCTTTACAACAGTGTATGATGCTAGACTCTGACCGCTGTGCACACAACAGTATTTTTTATTAGTTTTTATATGAAGAAAACTATTTCACATTTAATAGTAATAAACTATCTAAAAACCCAAAAATCTACCAAGTTCTTTTCAGTTAAACTAAAATCCCCAAGCTAATTTCTAACACTGCCCTATATTTGGCTGAATACAAGGCTGGAGAAGTTCAGCGTTGAGGGAAGTCTTTCATTTTTAATGGGATGTCAGAAGCGCATAAAAATAGCTTTGTGGATGGAGTTCTTATTTAACTCTAGTTTCACCAGTAGAAGTACACATTATGGTGTACATTGCTTCTCTCTTCAAGTCTGTCATTCACAACTTATTTGTTCACCCTGAGTGTTCAGCTATGTCAGCAATTACACATTGTTTCCAAAGAGCTTAGAGTCTTGAGAGTTGTTAGTGGCCTTAAAATCTTACAGAAGTTATATAAAGTCAAGTCTTTCCACTCTAAGTTTATGAAACTATAAAAGTAACCTTTTTTTTTACTTTTCTAAGAGTATGAAACTACACCTAATGATCTTGGAGACACCACAAATAACAGTAATCAGATCACTTCTACGGATGTGTCCAACAAAGAGAATGAAGATAGCATCACTGTGAGTATATACATTACTTCCTGATCTGAAATCTTGGCAGACTTTCTGGCTATACTACTCAAAAAACTGTGGAGACTGTAAAAGGCCCCTGAGCTACCAGAACAGTGTTGCCATTACTTCTGTGATCAAATCTCAGGAAAAAAAAAAAGAAAATTAGTCCTTCACACTCTTACCCTCCCACGGTTTTTTTTTAAGAGTGAATAATTTTTTAGTCCAAGTAACATTACTAATTAATTTGTTGCATGCATTTCTGAACAACTGACTCTGATTTTTTAGCCTAATACTCAACTTCTGATTTTAGCCAAGGAAAGCAATCTTTGTTTACAAAATAAAGACATCCAAGGTAATTTGAAGATTACTGTTTGAATTCTAGTCCTAGAGTTGACTGCACATACAGAGTGGATGTGCTGCAATAGACTAATTGCATGATTTCATGCATGTTTTTGATTGATTAACTTGCAGTAAATTTTAACATAAGCAACTGCATTGGTAGGCCTCCTCCTTTGCTGCCTTACCTCTCATGCACCTATGAACTGATTCATTGGAAACAGTGAGTGTGTGGCCAGCCTGGTTGATACTGGAACCTACTTGCATCAGGGACTCCATAAAGCAGCAGACAGTGGAGAGTATGTGTGTTCATGAACTAGAGAGTGGACTATGAGCTGGTACACTGTGTTAAAAAACAACAAGGGTTCCCAAACTGCCTTGCCTTGTTTGATAAGTCATTTAATGGCTGAGGTTGGAAGAGACCTCTGGAAATTCTGTGGTCCCATCCCCTCTGCTTAAAGTGAAGCTAGCATGGTTACTCACAGTTGTGTCCACTCTAGTTTTGATACCTCCAGGAATGGGGACTGGAAAGCTACTCCAAGCAATCTCTAGCAGTGTACAATCATCCTCACAGTATTTTTTTTTTCCTGTGTGCTTTTCTTATGTTTTTCCTTATGATACGCCACTCTGCTGGAAGGGAAGGGGGTGATGTGTGTTCCCTCCCACCTGCCTTGAATGTGTAGGATGTTGAAAAAGTTGTTCTTAGAGGTGTCTGAATTTCTGTTCCTTGCAACATAGAAAAAACCTCAACAAGTGCCTGCTTTCTGTATTCTGTGATCTGAGTGTGAATGTTTCCTAGCTGAAATTCATATCTTTACCTAACTGGGTTAATCTGAATGTATGCTTACTGTCTTTGAAGGCAGTTATGAGAACAAAACAATAAGATATATTTATGTACTCCTTTTTTAGGTGTATGTTGTAGTGGGAATTGCAGCACTGGTGTGCACTGGCTTAGTAGTAATGCTCATTATTCTGAAGTTTGGAAGACACTCTAAGTTTGGGATTAAAGGTAAGCAGCGTGGATTTTTATACCTTCCAGAACTGTTTTGCATTGTATGAGCTGATGCTGTATGTTTCTGCACTGAAAGCAGTCAAAATAACTAGATTAAGTGCCATCATATTTCATGTTTTGTTTATACATCAAGTAAGTAAAGGCAGAAGCAGATCTAGGCAGAGCATACTCTTCTACTCTTCTACTTATCTTTGTTTCTTAAGACAAATCCTGTTTCTCTTTTTCCCGCAAAAGAGCTCACTGGGATACTTCCTGGAGTAAAATATTACTTGAGTCAGTGTAGGTAGGAAGAAGATAGGAAACTAAATTTATTCTGATATGAGTTTTATTGCAACAATTTGAAGAGAATCTATGCTGTATGTAAGAGATACTTAAAATCATACCAAAATGTCATATTAAGGTGATAGATTCAAGGGGAAACAGTGACGAAAGCCAAACGTGGATTTGCAGCAGATCCTGTCATACTGGTGTTTTCTGACATGTGTTTTCTTGAGCATTGGTATCTTGGGATGTAGCAGCTGGGAGGAGTGGCAAGCGCTTATATCCCTGTAGAAAAGAGAAATATCAGCCCTTCCATTTATTCATGTATTTATTTTACAACCAGATGGAGGTTATGTGTGACACAGGGATACCAGCAGCAACTCCATTACTGTGTTATTTTACTGATAGCCATTGGTCTGTCTGGTGATGTGAAATTGTATTTGAAAAAATAGAAAAAAGAAAAACACTTAAAACACTTACTGACNCAGTAAATTTTAACATAAGCAACTGCATTGGTAGGCCTCCTCCTTTGCTGCCTTACCTCTCATGCACCTATGAACTGATTCATTGGAAACAGTGAGTGTGTGGCCAGCCTGGTTGATACTGGAACCTACTTGCATCAGGGACTCCATAAAGCAGCAGACAGTGGAGAGTATGTGTGTTCATGAACTAGAGAGTGGACTATGAGCTGGTACACTGTGTTAAAAAACAACAAGGGTTCCCAAACTGCCTTGCCTTGTTTGATAAGTCATTTAATGGCTGAGGTTGGAAGAGACCTCTGGAAATTCTGTGGTCCCATCCCCTCTGCTTAAAGTGAAGCTAGCATGGTTACTCACAGTTGTGTCCACTCTAGTTTTGATACCTCCAGGAATGGGGACTGGAAAGCTACTCCAAGCAATCTCTAGCAGTGTACAATCATCCTCACAGTATTTTTTTTTTCCTGTGTGCTTTTCTTATGTTNTACTCCTTTTTTAGGTGTATGTTGTAGTGGGAATTGCAGCACTGGTGTGCACTGGCTTAGTAGTAATGCTCATTATTCTGAAGTTTGGAAGACACTCTAAGTTTGGGATTAAAGGTAAGCAGCGTGGATTTTTATACCTTCCAGAACTGTTTTGCATTGTATGAGCTGATGCTGTATGTTTCTGCACTGAAAGCAGTCAAAATAACTAGATTAAGTGCCATCATATTTCATGTTTTGTTTATACATCAAGTAAGTAAAGGCAGAAGCAGATCTAGGCAGAGCATACTCTTCTACTCTTCTACTTATCTTTGTTTCTTAAGACAAATCCTGTTTCTCTTTTTCCCGCAAAAGAGCTCACTGGGATACTTCCTGGAGTAAAATATTACTTGAGTCAGTGTAGGTAGGAAGAAGATAGGAAACTAAATTTATTCTGATATGAGTTTTATTGCAACAATTTGAAGAGAATCTATGCTGTATGTAAGAGATACTTAAAATCATACCAAAATGTCATATTAAGGTGATAGATTCAAGGGGAAACAGTGACGAAAGCCAAACGTGGATTTGCAGCAGATCCTGTCATACTGGTGTTTTCTGACATGTGTTTTCTTGAGCATTGGTATCTTGGGATGTAGCAGCTGGGAGGAGTGGCAAGCGCTTATATCCCTGTAGAAAAGAGAAATATCAGCCCTTCCATTTATTCATGTATTTATTTTACAACCAGATGGAGGTTATGTGTGACACAGGGATACCAGCAGCAACTCCATTACTGTGTTATTTTACTGATAGCCATTGGTCTGTCTGGTGATGTGAAATTGTATTTGAAAAAATAGAAAAAAGAAAAACACTTAAAACACTTACTGTCTAGTTGTGAAGACTAGAAGGTGCTGTGCAATATGCCAAAGGAGATGAGATTTTGTTCTTAAGATGTGTAGATGAGGGACTGTGGAGACTGTGGTAAGTACTCTTTTGCTAGGTTTCTGTTACCCTTTCTTCTCAGATATGCTTATGCATAGTACCACATGGATGTGTATTTTGGTAACCCTTACTTGCTCTTGAAAAGTACTCTTTTCTGAGGTATCTACTGTATGTTTTGTTTTTCTGTATTGTGTTTAGAGGAGAGATCCTGCAACAGAGGAGACTAGAGCTGAACAGAAATATATTCTGTGCAAATCAGCTTGTTGGAATGGTAACCTTTTCTCTCACCTCCTTCTGATATGACAGTCTCTGCTCCTCAGGTAGCATTAAAAGAAGACAGTAATTATGAAATATCCTGAATAAAACATAGAACCAGCAGTACAGAGCTGTGCACTTCTGGCCAAAGACTAGAAAAAACTTTCTGCAACTAAACAATAGTTTAGCGTCAATTTTGTGTCTGAAGCTTCCTGAATTGCACTTAGCGAGCTGAAGTAGGAGGAAGCTAAATAAAAACAATCATGAAAAATGTCTGATGTTAGTTCTTTCCAGCTGAATACTTGTTAGGTTTTTCAAAATTTGCATTTAGTAGTTCAATATGACATCATTGGAGGATCGACAAAGTAAACTTCGCACTGAGAGAGAATGTGCAAAGTTGCAGTTTGTGTGGTAATATATTAAGTTACCTTCCAGAAAGCTCCTTACATGGTGGTTATTTTTTAGTATCTTCAGATACAACCTTTCTCAAAAAAACAGTAGTCTTTGCTGATCAGTAAGTTTGACCTCAATAGTTTTTTTTTGGAGAACTGTCCATGTAGATCATATTTTTAAGGAAACTCTTTTTGGGAAATGACTTAATGAAATTACAAAGAGCCATCAACCTCATATATGTTTTTTATTTTATTCTTTAAATTTGATCACTGGTGGTTAGGAAGATCAGTTCACAGTTCAGGTACCCTCCTTCAAATGCTAATCACAGGAATGGTATGTGTGATAATGCTGAAATGTCACTGCAAGCTACAAATAATTCCTGAATGTTTCATTTGAAAGGAGTGACCTTCAGTTGTCCCTGAAGTGAACCTCAAACTTCTCCAAATTTTGCACACACACCTGAGCTTTACAGTCTAAATCTATCCATACTCTGGTGTCCCAGAAAGAATCTCTCCATTTATCATCATCAGTATTATTGAATTTATAGTAAAGCAATATTAAAGACCTGAGATTAGAACACAAAATCGATACGCAATAGTCAGACTAATACTAAAATATTACCTGCTTGGAAAAGCCTGAAGCATAAGCATAAATTGAGAGTTCATAAATTAAGATAAATGACCTGGGGTATGTGAGCATGGGTAAAATAAAGCAAAGGGTGAAGACAAATTTTTTGCACTCTGTATTGATCAGTACAGTATTTAAAATGTGTATCTTGGAAATTCTGAATAAAATTATCAAGGTAGTTACCTGTGAACTCCTGGAATCGTTTGCCATTGAATTCAGTGACAACAAAATTAGTTCTGACTTAGTGTACAGACTTCATATTATGGCTGGTGGTCTTATAAACAGTCTTAGTAGGGAAGTGCGAAGGAGTAAAATATCCAGACTGTCATTGAAAATACTTATCAAACAAGGTAAAACCCCCTTCTTTTCAATTATTCCCCAAAATATTAATTAATATTTTGCATTCATGAGAAGGAACTTCCTGAGTTAAATCAGGCAGAAAAGCATGAATGGTTGTGCTTCATTTTTCTATCATCTTGTGAGAACACAGCCTGGTCACCTCAGGGACCCTGTTATTAAACATCTCCTGACCCTTCTTCACTAAGTAGTTTGGAAAATACAAAATAATTGCTCAGTAACTGGAGCAGTCCAACTGGCACTCAGTGGTATTTTTCTTGTAACTGTACATGGAAGAAGTGTTCCACTGTAAATGAGAAAATGAAATGTGTGAATAGGCAATCAACACTATGTGTTCCATTAAGAAATGTCTTTATGCAAAGGATGAAATTTTCACCCCATTTGAGTTTGCAGCAGGCATCTGCAGCTTCTTGAAGACATTGCTTTATGCCTCGTATTTTTAAATGCCATTTTATCCCATGCTTTGCACAGTCATCACCTGCCCACTTCTTAGACTGTGTCCTTCTTGAGTCCTTCTGCACTTAAATAGTGCAGTCCATGGACAGTGATAGCATCCCCAGAAAGAGATCTGAAATGGGCTATTAAGTCTGAGCTGTGCTACATCAGAACTGACATTACCTGGGAGCATGGCACGTGAAGAGATGTAGAGACTGTGACAAAGCTCACATGCCCCCACTGTCCTCTTCCCATTACACTACTAAGCAGAAAAGGATCTGGTTTATGTAATAGGGAGCACAGGTCATCTGTGAGCCTCCAGCCTCCAGTACTTCAGCAGGACTGGTTCATGTCTTATAAAGGTCTGTTGAAGAGCCGTATAAGAGTAACTTACCCTGTCTTTTGGGATCTCTTCTCATTTTGCATATCTGAGTTGAGGGGACAACTTGGGATAGTTCTTTTCATGCATTTACCTTTCCAATTTGTAGTAATAGAGTATTTTTACAGGTAGGAGGAAAACAAAGCACTCATTCACCACCAGTAAAAAAACAAAAACATTTTGTATGCGATGTTCTGGGTTCTGGTTGAAGTTGGATTGCATCATACAAGGCAATTATTTTCATTCTTGCCTTGCTTTTTTTCATTCTGTCTTTTGAGCTAGGGGAAATAGCAGGTTCTGATGATTAACTTAAGGAACAGCTTTAGTACAGAACTGGTCTATAATCTGTGCTAGACAAGGCTTAAAATAGGGTTAGTACAAAAATACAATGCTTTTTTCCTGCTCTGTGGGTAAACTGTCATGTTGTGCTAGACTTTCAGACCTCCATTCATCAGAGTAACTGGTGAAACATTATTATGTTTCTCTCACTATGTACATTTTAAACACCTACAGTACAGGATCTGTTTCTAACAGCTTAGTGTGAAAAGCTGGTTTTCATTGCTTGAATATGGAGGTCTCATTTTTAGACCTTTGCAAGATGCTACAACATAAATGGTGGAGGCTTCAGTTAATTTCTTAATTGTTTTAATTAAGATTTGGGCGTTGCTTTTATGAAACACCTTGCCTGCTTTCTTGCTGGAGGATGCGAAAGCGCTTATGGTGGGAATTCACTGAAGGATGCCCAGAGAGCTCTTCCCATTTTGTGTATTTCTGAATCCATCTAACCAATTTATGAAACTCAAAAATAATAGTTCAACTGGACTAGAGAGGGCAGGGGAAGGTTTATGGACTCCTTGAGCGGACTTGTGGAATGATAATTCTAGTCATGTTTTATTCTATCTCCTCTGTTGAAAAATAAGTGTAAATAGACAACTAGTTGCAGCATAACCAACCTGATAACACAGTTTGCAAATGTTAATTTAACAGCATGCCACTAAGCATGAATAGAAGTATGGGGGAAACTGATGGAAGATACATCAGTGGATAGCATTGAAATAGCATAATTCAGTTAAAAGGATGAAAACACTTTCCTGATTCAAACTGGAGTAAATTTTAGCACAGGATTTCGCAGTTTCACCAACAAGGCAATCTTTAGTGCTCCTTGTTTACTAGGAAAGCTGGAAGTGGATGTTTATGTTGTGGACAAGAGTATGATCACAGCTGCTTTAGTGTAGATATTAATGCAGTTCTGTAGGTTTTACCAAATTGAGAAAGGAGAGAGAACTCACTTCTCCCCAAAACAGCCCTTTCTGTCTTTTAAGAAATTAACAAATAGTATCTGACAGAAGCAGAGGGAAACATATGTATACATAATCCTTTTGAAGTGAGAAGGGTTTTTCTGAATATTTATAAAAACTTTCTCTTAGTACTTTGAGCTGTATACAGTAGTGCAAAGATGAGAGAACAAAGTGAGTGTGAAATTCCCATCATACTTAGGTAGTGACAGCTATCTTCTCTTGTATGTGGTCTTGGGTGTCACTATTTGAAAGGTGCTTCCCCTTTCTTGAGTGCTCTCTCAACTACCTATCAAGTCTAAACCTTCAGTTTAGACTATGAGCGCTTAATCCCTTTTGTGGTCTTTCAGGTCTGTGCAGTTCAGGGTACAGAATTTTGTCTTTTTCCGATCAAATAATGAGATTTGGTGTGTTGATTTAAGAAAGAAACACCTCAAAATACTACCTTTTCTTCAAGTCCTTGCTAGTTCTTGGTCATAATTTTTGAAAGCAAGTTTAAAATTTGGACTGTCAGTCAGGATGCTGTGCTTTGTCATCAAGATGATTAAAAGTTATGAACACACTCATGGATTTTGCCTGCCAAAGTCAAAATGGGGTATTTTCTCTTGCTTCTTGTCAGCTTTTTCTCTTAAGTGATTTCTGTAACTTTTGTGTTGGACTACGAACTTATTTAAAAACTTTAATTAAAAGCATTGGTTATTCCAACAGGAGCACACTCGTAGTCAAGGCATATTTTTCCTTCTCTGTGTATTATTCACTGTATTGTTTTTGCCTGTAAACTCTTGTTACTTTTTTAACTTTGATCCAAAACACTTACAGGAGGGGGCAGCAACTCTTCTTCAGCTGCAACATTTTTCTCAGTTGACTTGTGTTATTTTAGTTTGGGTAAGAAATACTGTGCAGCTGCATGATAAAAGCCTCATTACAGAGCAGTATTGTCATTCACAGTGCATCCATGATGGCTCAATATCTTTAGCCCTCATTTACCCAAGTAATCATATCTACATGACTTTAAGTACAAAGCTGTCTGGGTAAGACTGGACTACTTTACTGTTCTATTTGAACATGATCATTTATTGAGACTTTTGCATATTCTTTTGAATGTGAGTTTAGGGTCAGCAGGAAAAATCTTTTATGTCTTCTTTGTCTGTAAGCATATAGCAAATGGTAATTGTATTCTGTGCTTTAATACATTTTACTTGACTCCATGGAGTAATTGCAAGGGACTTCAAAGCAAACCCTTCTTCATTCACACTGGTGAATGAAGAGTTCAGATTTGTGAGAGTTTAGGTGGCTCTGTGTGGTTTGAAGTACTGATACAGGAAAAGGAAGAACTGTTCTGTTTATAATTAATGCATGTTATGTTGTGTGCAGACTAGGAGAAAAATGAAGTACAGTTAGAAGAGGTTTGACTTCTCTTAATTCCGAACAAGTACAAAATAAAAGCTTTCTGTCTAGAGCAAAGACCTGCAGTTTGACAAATATGATCTCATGTTCAAATTGGTCTGCAATAAACTTGCCATAAGGGCTTCCTGGACAATTTTACCTTGTTTGCTAGGTACTTAAGAAGATCAGTTTGCAGCCTGGGAAGATGCTTACTGCTTGACCTTCATTCAGTCACTGAAATCCTGAACTTTTTGAGTTTCCAGTTGTACTTACAGAAGTGATTTTGTGCTGTGTTGTACCTACCCAAATGCTGATTGTGTGGGTGTTGATATATTAATGTCTCTAGAACATTTCATTATTTAGTCAATGAGCAACATATAAAAGAAAGATTAATTCATGTGAGTCAGGGTTGTAAGGTAAGATGTAGAAATAAATGAATGTGCTCAAATCTGCAGTATTTTTAGTGAGTAGACATGTAAAGCTAATGATGATATTGCTCATCTGAACCACACAAAAGAAGCTATTTTTATTGTTTGACATTGGCATTCTAGTCCTTGGAGTCATAGGAAGATTGTACAAATTGTCTGTCTCGAGTGCATCAGTTGTACAATGGGGGCAGTAATATTTACTTATCACATAAATATTTGGAAGATAGAGTTGTTAATGCTTTTATGTATTCTGCTGTGAGGAAGCAGACTGCTGCAAGTACTTCAAAGAATGAGAGTTCTGAAAGTCATTTTGTGTAAAGGGTTTTACAAAGACCTCAAAATATTTAGGTCACCTTTATCTTGTGTTCCAGTAAAGAAAAGCATTATTTTAGGGTCATGTCACCCTGTTAGATGATACTACCGTTTCTAGCTTTCTGTTGTCATTGATTATATAAAATTTGGCCTCTAGGTCTCAGCTTCCTGTTTCTACCTACTAGTAGTTTTCCTGAGTCTGATCCTAAACTGCAAGATATAAGAGAGGAAGGTAGCTATAGTTCTGTGGTAGGAACAAGGCAATGGATGACATGGTCTATATATAACAAAGGATTTCAGGACACATCTCAATTCTGAGGTGAGGGAGTTTTTCTGTATGTGATGCTGTATTTGACTATAATCTCCTTTGGTTGCAAAATTCAAACTCAATTGTAATGACTGAGGCAGAAGAGTAGTTATTATCTTGTTGAGAGCTTTTGATGATTCAGACTGATATACTGATGGATTTTATTAACACAGGAAAATTATCTGAGGTTTTGTGTCTGTTGCTAGTAAAAATATATGGAAAGCAGGTGTAAACAAGTACTTGTTGTGTGGCACTTCTCCCTCCCACCCCCGAAGGAGTATACAAGCAGGTAATGGGATGATGAGTGTATAGGTATGTAATGTGTGTGAAGTGAGATGAACTTGAGAACTAGGGAGATGCTAAGTAGAGTAGAGTTTAGGCAAGAAATTGAAAGAGACTGGGAAGAAATGAGGCTAATAATGGATGTAGTGGAAAAGAGGAGAGCTTAAAATCATAGTTGCCAAGGCTCTGCTTTGATGTGGGCTGAGGTTTACCGTAATACACAGGTCCTTGGTCAAGGTAGTGAGAGAGAAGAGAGGAGTCAGTATTAGAGATGTGAACTGCAGAAAGCAAACCTCATGTTCAGTCTACATACACGTTTGCTTCACAAGTCTTTGTCTTACAGAGCCTGGAGATTCTCTTTTAGTTTCATATAAACAAAGGATGAACATTTATCTGCTTTTATATGAATTTTTGTCTATATACAAGTCATGCTGGTTTAGGAGGTCATTGGTTTGTGAGGGCAAAGTGTGGTTTAGTCCATGGAGAATTTTAGAGACAAATTATATTCGATATGGGAGGAAATACGATGAAGAAAGGAATGAGAGGTGGGAGAGAAGTGGTCGTAATAATTGAATGTTTATCTGTAATCAGGGTGAGATCAGGCAGAAATGCTGGAAGTGAATGTGAAGAAAGAAAAGGAGCAAAGAATAGCAAAGCCAGTCTATGCTATCTATGTATTTGGTTTTGAGTGGCTCCAGTTCTCCAATGCTTTAAGCAACCTTTATTACTAAGCACATATGTGGTTGGGAGTGAGCACTATTTGAGGAAATGTTTAGTCTAGATGATGCTGGAAAACAATGCTAAAACCCAGTTTTTAAACAGCATAGTTGGGAACATGAACAGTAGATAAACAGAATGTTTCCATGGTAGACTTGAGGTTCATTTATGATCTCCAACTAGGAAAAAAACTAATATGGAGGGGGCTGCTAGCAGAGTCGTTGTTAGAGGTTGCTCCTGAAGGCTGATTCTGGGCTCCTGAAAGGTTACAGTACACTGCATGCTATTTACAGTACAGTGACATCTTTTCAAGGAAATTATTTGCTTCATGTATGTGAGTCTCAGTTCAATAATGCCACTGGGCATTACAGGTGCATGTTGCTTAGGACTTTGCTCCATTCCTTTTACAATACCTGTTGGATTTTATGTGCATTTCCTTCCATTTGTGTTCTTCAGCTTTCAAAGACTGATGTAGGATTCCTCCTCTGATTGAACTGAACTGATTCCTGTTAATTGTTCTAAGGTTTGAATATTTTTTTTTCCTTTAAGCTTGGAACAAAAGCTTTTCTTACCCTGAATAGTAGGTAATACAATTACTCTTCTTCATAAAGTTCTGCTTTTAAATGCCTGGCCGTGTTAACAACTTATGAATTCTGTTAGCAGATGCTGAGATCTCAGTACAGTTGGAGTGCCCTTTTTTATTTTTAATTTCATTCCTGTAAAAGCATTCAGTATTGACTTTTGCACAACAGGGGAATATTCAGCCTGGGCTCAAAACCTGGCTGACACTGTGCTGTAGGTCTCCTCACAGCTATTACCATTCTGTTCCCTGCAGTGGAGCTGCATTATTTGAAGTAAAGAAAAAAAATAGCATGGACAGAATCACGACAAATGAAGATTGACTTAAGTATAAACTGCTCAAGATTGGATGTGATTTTTAAAGTTTTCTGATGCTTATTTGAACTTCCCCCAAGTCAGGAAGGCTGCTTGTTCTTTCTGGCATGATTTTGCAGAAACACACAGAAACAGCCTTTTATCAACATTTTCCTTTAATGCATCTGAAGATGCCTTTGTTTTGTTTGTATGGTCTCATGGCATTACACTCTTTGGAGCTAAATTTTGGAAGACACAGTAAGAATAGATTTTTCCAGGTGCAGGGCTATTTTTCTTTCAGAATGAACAAGAAGTGCTACAAAGCCATTGTTATAGCAATACTTTTCTTTCTTAGGAATAAATGAGGAAGTATAAAAGCTCACAGGAATTAAGAAAAATTAAAACAAGAGGTAGCCAAGCTGCTTGAATATCTAGTATAAAGAACAGTTTAGGTTTCAATTCTGGGTAAAAGTTTAAATAAGATTGTTTTATTTGAATGAATGAGTCCTTTTTATATCTCTTTTTCAGGCATGTTCAACATCTGTATATTAGCTGTTCATGCATTCCCACCACTGCATCTTGTGAATTTCCCAAGCTGTTTAATTTGTGGGTAGCCAAACATACCTTTTCTGAGTGACTCTTAGCTGTTCTGAATTGTTCGTTTCATGGAGATATGATACCTCCCCAGTTCTTCTTCACCAGTGTGCCATTCATGTGCCTCTCTGTTTCACAGTGATCGCCATTTTAGCTCTTCACACTTACTTACTTTAAACATTAGGGCTTTATTCAGTCCTCAGTCTGGATGATAATCCAGTGCAAGGATCAGAATAATATATTATAAATAATGTTTTTTTCCCCCCATAAATGAGTAGTGATGTGAAAGTTGATGTGATGTTTTTAAGTAGCTTTT
Source organism: Piaya cayana (assembly GCA_013389865.1). NCBI lineage: Eukaryota > Metazoa > Chordata > Aves > Cuculiformes > Coccyzidae > Piaya > Piaya cayana. The sequence goes on along the minus strand of WAAB01025703.1, from coordinate 16,664 downwards.
TGTGCTGGTCTCAAAGCCTATTTTCTTCTAACATCCATTCTGTATCCTACATAAAAATCAGTATTGTTTTTTTAAACAAGAGTTTTTCATTCTCTCTTTTTTTCTTTTGTCCTCTGCCCTATTTTGTCCCATTTAAGGAAACCGGGAAGAACTGGTGGCTCTTCCAGTATGGAAATAGAAACCAGATCTAGCTAAATGAGATCAGTCTTATTTCTTTGAGACTTCTTTTGAAAAATTAATGGAGGGAATCTTGTTGGTTTTTTCTGTTTGATTTTTTTGAACTTCTTAAAAAAGATGGTGTAGTAGAAGAAATATAACAAGGTAAAACAGACAAACAGTTCAGTAGCTATTATTTATTCTGAATTAGTTTTATTCTTAGCAGTAAAGGTGAATGCCACTGTTTCTTCAGCTGCCCAGTGCAGCTGAATGCCCTGGAGCACAAAGTAGAGTAAGGCAAACATGGAAGAAGCATTTCTAAAAAGTCCTTCCTATGTCCTTGATAGATGACTAAGTATTTGTTGTGAAGCTTGACTTCATGAGAAGTCAGACCTTTTCCTTTAGATCCATTTTGGATTTTAAATACATTGTCCTTAAGTAGCAACAGGAGGGAAGGGCAAAATCTTGGGGCTGCCAACAGCTCCTCCACAGACAGTGCACAGAAGCATCTGCAACTAGAGGTGTCATTTAGTAACCCTTGACAGGAGCGCCTGTGTTTTATTGGATTTGCCTCCACATTTGACAGGGCCCCAATGTGGAGACATGTCCTGTATGTCATTGTAAAGTAGGAGAAATTTGGTCTTGGTTAGAAGATATGAGTAATTAAAACTTTAAGATAAGCACTCTTTAAAAATCCATAAATTGAGTTACAATGACCCTTTGTTTCAGCTGGAAGCATTCAGGGACAGGAGCTAGTGTCCATGGCTGAAACGTTTGTTACCGAATGACCTACAAGAAAGGTTTGTAGCCTAATCTGCCTATGTTTATACCCTTTCAAAAAGTTTTATATCAGTGATTTCTAGGAATAGACAGTAGCAGAAATGTACTTCACAGAAATATTCCTTTTTCCACAATAGTGTCTGAAGCAGAATTTCTTGACATCCCTTGATTTTTTTGTAGAGAGGCACTGCAGAGTTCCCTCCCACATCCTCTAGAGTTGCACTGTCATCTATCCTTTTCCTGTGGCATGTGGGGATATGTACTGAGAGCAGACCACGTTTTAGGGCTTCATCTGGCTTTAGTGCAGTTGCTCACTTGTTGAATGTCTCCTACACTCTTATCTGCTTGAAAGTCAAATCAAAACCAGCAGTGAAATTCTGTGTTTGTGACTAGATATTTCTGCCCTTTGCAGTCCTCTTGAAGATTTCCAGTGAACTCTCACAACCATCAGCTACTTTGGAGAGCAGGTGATAGTCTCTCCTGCTAAATTTCTCATTTTCTGTGCTTCTAAGTGCTAGCTTGCCAGCAAGGCAGGTATTCTAACTACTTCTCATAGGGCCTGAAGCACATGCATTGCAGGTGCTCTTGCAATGGTGTGTCCCTGTGTGATGTAGGCAAACATTAATGCAGGCTGTTCTGCTGCCAACAGAAGAAGTCATGCAACCTGCCAGTGGCACAGTAAAGCCCAAGTACCCTGTAGGTGCAGGTTGTGAGCCAGGTGAATGACACAGGGCCTGTTCCCTGCTGGGAGTCTCTGAGTTTGAGTAATACAGCTATTAAGCATGAAGGCATCATGTCTGTCACGTGAAATCTTTGAGCTGCAAAGGTATTCTGGGTATGTGTGATCATGTGCTTGCTCTGTGGTTACATGATCTCATGGGCAGATACTTTTGACCCTCTATTAGAGGCAGGGCAATAGGCATTTATTTCATTGGACATAAATGGCTACTCTTGTGTTCTACATCTGCTGAGCACAGGAAGGCTGGTGAAACAGAGAACTTCCTTCTCTCTATCTTGTAAGCACCCCATTGCTTTGGTATAGAGGAGTATAAAATAAGTACACATGGCTTCATTTTAGCAAAGTTATAGTTTGGAATTTCGTATAGTGATTTCACATGCAATTCACTAGATAATCTAGCATAAGTGCAGAGGAGCCAGGGGAAACATCCTTCCTTTCACTCTTTCAGAAAGCAACCTGTACCCTGGTCTTGCTCATGGCGTATGCTGAGGGCCATTGGCATGCAAAAGAAAAACGTGACAGCAAACCAACAGAAAAACTGAGGCGTGATTATGGCTTCAGGCTGTTGGACTATACTATGCTGAGGCCACGGAGAGACTCTCATGGAGAGAGAGTTTGAACTCCTGCTTTTCTCTTTGGTGCATTTGAACCATTCCTGAGGTCAGGTCTGTGCGTTCCTGCAGGGACGAGAAGCATCTGCCCTGTTGTGGGGTTAAGGCTCAAATGTATCAAGTCTGAGTGGTGAGGAGTTGCTCTCCTTGGGAAAAGGATGAAATTGTCTTATTCTGCCTTCCTGTACCTTCCTTCTACAGGAACAATCCAGCACAGTGCTGATGTTGCCTATGGTAGCCCCAGGCTGACAATCATACTCTTGTGGTGCCAAAAGGAGAGGAATTCTACCATGTATTTGCAGTCTTTATGCAGTTGGCTGTGACCCATCTGTGTACTTTGAAAAATGCCACAATAGACATTCACGATTAATCACAATGACATCACCTAGCATTTAAGTGCTTAGGTACTGAAGTAATGGTAACGTTCACAAACTTGACTTGCTCTCAGTAGCCAGGGCAATGTTTTTGACATGTACTAGCTATGTTTCTACAAACAGGCTCTTCGATTGCATGAACTGTAAAGCTGAGTGCTATTCTCACTTACCACTACCTGTACAAAAAGAGTGTTTGTGTGTGCTGTTGTGCACACCAGCTGGCCTTGGAACAGTGATCTTGCTGCTAAGCTCCCATTCCTTGTTCACACACAATTAATACGTGTCATTTATTGCTTGCCTTTAAAGAAAAAGTCATAGAGCTCCTGAGATTTTTCCAGTGGCTGTTCCAGCTGTCCTAACTCCCAAGTTTAGTTAAATTTTAATTAGGTACTTCAGAGTTAGCTAGCTAGGTACCCTGTCTTTTTCCACCTCATTCCATTGTTGTTACTACTGGTAATCTTTCTGCGTTCAGGATAGTGAGCAATATTATGGAAACACTTTAATTAAAATGTTTTCTTGCAGTTCAACAACTTGGTCACCAGTTTGTTTTACTTTAGTGAGAAGGGGGAAAAAAAGAACCTCAGCTACAGTGGAGACTTCAGAATACAATGTTTATTACTGTTACCTTGTCAAAGAACTTTCTTAATGTTTAAAACTGATGTAGAGTCCTTGCTAAGTGGCAGACTTTGGAAAGGGGCGGACCAAGTGGGCTACACAGAATGGATCACTGGTGTCTGGAGATGTTGGTATGTTGATGGCATCTTTCACTTAAAAAAAAAAGTCAATGAGCCTGACTGTTCTATACACAATGGCCCCTTTATATCATTCTGTGAGTAAATGGGTGTAGATGGAACTTAGACTCATATAACTTGATGGGGTTAGCATTTCTTTGGGGAAAGATATGCCCTGCTGCAGTTGCCTGTGTCAGATTCCATGTACATCTAGGAAAGTATTTTTGTAGTCGTATGGGAAACTAAATCCTTCCAGAGAATACATGGAACCTAATCTTAGCCTATAGTCCCTCAATTAACCTTGGCACTGTAATATAGTGGGCTCTGCATGAGGGAGACATCTTAGAATGGTTCTTAAATAGAGGATGAAATATTAGTGCTTTCCTGGAATACACCTAGCCAATGGGGCAGGACTTAGTAAAAGCTAATAGAAAAGAGCTCCAGCTAATAGTCTCTCCTGAACCTTCTCTGACAATATATGGACCAGGACCAATCTTCCTAGGTGAGTCTTAGTTACAAGAGGTTTTAAGAAGAAGGAGTTTAAAGAACTGAAATTTCAAAGGGTGCCAATAGCTGTGCCTAATATGTACATGACTGCATTGGTGGCTGTGCGTGGAAAGCACAAAATGTACAGTAAAAAGTATTTTTTGATGCCGGTAAGAAAAATGCATATATCTAGTGTTAGGTATGAACACAGGTTGTAGCCTGAACTGATGAATCCTTTTTATACAGAGGGGTTCATGTACTTTCATGTTCTTATGTTTATGCATTTGCGGTTTGGTGTATAGCCTGTCAGCTATAGACAGGTAAATATCTTCCAAATTAGTTGTCTGCTTTGTTTGACAGAACTTAATGGCACTTGTGTATTTTTATTTGTCTACTATAGTCATAGTTCAGTCACTTAAAAAACAAATATGCCAATTTTTTAAATACTTCATGGTTTCACTGCTTATGGTTCGCCTTTTGAAATGCGATTGTAGCTCTGACACATTTCTGTTGCTTCGTATGCAAAATATGTCTAAAATTTTAAAGATGGAAAAATAAGAAAAGTGATTTTTGCGTGATATTACATGATGCCTGCAGCCAGATTGAACAGATTCAGTTTTCCTTTTCTGCAAAATAGTATTTTGTAGTTTGCTGTGTAGATTTTAATCTACCTTCAGTGGTAGTGCCAGTAGTAGTACAGGTGGTTGGAGATCCCTTGTACTAGCATCATCTTGACTGCTACTTTGTGAAGAATTTTACATTTTCTTTTCTTCTTTGTCAGGCTGTCTTTAAGGAATTAAAAGATCATCTTGTAAAGAAGTGTAGTGTCTGGCAGTTTGGATTGAAGAAATAGCTCTGAAGCATGCATCATGCAGACCTCTTAGACAGAAGGTGAATGATGTGTTACATAAAGGTAATAGGAAATACAGTCATAGGTCAGGACTACACTGAGCAAGGCCTTGGATGCAGAACAGGGTGGTCATAGCTGGAGGGCTGGTAGTAGGCCAAGATCAGGTTAACCTCTTGCAATTCATTCAGTGAGCTCAATGAGAAATACAGGTAACAGTTAAAACTTTCCTTCATTATGGGTGAAGTTAAGCTAAGTAAGAAGTGATAGAGAAGGTTGAAAGGGGGTGAAAGAAGAGGTGAGGGAAACTAGGAGGAGAGAACTTCTGGTCCAGGTGAGAAGACTATAACTGATGAGCAGGTAGGAAATTTCTTTAACTGTGATGGGGAAAATGGAAAAGAATGTATTCTAGTTAAGGAAAACATTATCATTGGACTAAAGGAAAGAAGTTAATGATTGCAAAAATCACACCCTTTCCCAGTTTTGTACTGGAAGGATTGGCTGAATTCTGAGTAGAAAGAGGAGAATGGGAATGGATTAAGAGAGGAGCATTATGATGATGAAGGTGGCACTAACTTTTGTAAGTTGCAAGGATAAGAGAAAGAGGGATAGTGTGATTTCTTTTCTATCTGAGGGAGATCCCAGCCTGGCTTTTAAAAGATGGTTCCTGATGTCATGGAAAGGAGAACAAAAATCAGTGGGAAAGTAAATGAACGGAATGAATGGCAACTCTATTTGATGAGAACAAAAGGCAGTGAAGGGCGAGGATTGAGAGCCATGCAAAGTATCATCTCTGACAGATTCTTACGAAGTGAGATGAAGGCCAATTTATGTGTCCCAGAACAAGAGTGTAAGAGTTTGTTCTAGGACGGGACAGTATTGGGAGTGAATCCTTTACAGGTCTCTTGCAAAAGTTGCCAGACATAGTCCATTTGTTATAACTAGTGCCAGGAGGTGCTCTGAGTTCTCTTACAGTAGAGTGAAAGCTTGGGAAGCCAGGTTTTTTCTCCTCTCTAGCTGCTGCTGACCTGAAGTCAAGCTCTTGCGGTCAGTGGGACTGTATGGTTGTGAGGCTGCTTTGTTAGTGTGGACTTTGAAAGCAGAAGGTGTGTATGTTTCAAAGTAGTATCACAGGACTGGAGGAAGAAGTCTGTACTTTTGTTGTGAGGGATGTCCTGGTGCTCAGTCNACCCAGGGAGGTGGTTGAGTCACCTTCCCTGGAGGTGTTTTAGACATGGGTGGACAAGTTGCTGAGGGGCATGGTTTGGTGTTTGATAGGAATGGTTGGATCCAGTGTATCTTTTCCAACCTGGTTGTTCTATGATTCTATGATAATAATGGTGTTCTTCACTCAATTGTCTTTTCTGGTTCCTCTCAATGAGTCTACATAGTTATTAATTCCAGTGCACCTTTTTAAGAAAACAGAGCAAAAAGGCAAAAATTAAAATGTTTAAATTTCAGTTTGCCATGAACCAGTCGCTCTGAATATCAGACAGACAGGGCCAAGAAATGTGCTTCTTTTGCCACAGCTACAGGATCAAAAAGGCAGGGAGATGAGAAACCTTATTTTGCAAAGCTCTGTACAATGGCACTTAGCCTGGCCCTTAATTAAGACACCTCTGCTAGCGGAAGTTTACTTAATCTGACCTGTGTGATTAAGATGTGGTCACAAGATTGGATGTAAATGCATCAAAGAATACAGTAACAAGCATCAGTCAGACCTTTTCTGGCTATTTCAAGTAATATATTGAATTTCAGTATGTGTGCTAGGTACAATTGAAATATTTAATGCAAAAAAATGAGGTCTCTGCCACCCACCATGTGTGAATAATTGAATACGTAGAAGCAGCTGATTAGAACTGTGGATTAGTTCTGTTAAATCAGAAGCATGGCTAGTTGTGTGGTGGTGATGGGTGCTGCAGGGTTCAGCCAGCAGTGAGAGCAAACCTCTTTGTCATAGCATGACTGCTGTGTCCTGTTGGTTTTTCAGCACTGGAAACACTAGTAACGGAAATAGGAGCTCCCAGTCAGTGCAGAGGAAACACTTCGATAGATTGCACAGATACTACATTTGTAGTATATGTGAAAGAGGAGAGTTTTGCCCTTGGCCTTTTATAAATATCATTGCAAGTCCCCTCTGATGTTAAGTGGCTTGTAGTTATTTTAGCCAAGATAGTTAACTTTACTTACAAAGGAATGTTCCACTTATATCCCTCCTTGGTTTTGTACAAAGTCTGTGAAAGAGCCATGGGACTGAACACAACTACATAGGCAAAAGTGGGAAGGTTTCTAACTCTTTAAAATGTAAAAAGATATTTAATAATGGTCTTTTCACTTGCAATATTCTTTTCCTGGTTTTGTCAGAAAAAAATTAATACATAGGTCTTATACACCATTGGAAATAGCATTTAGATATTGTTCAGTTCATGGCACTAAAACACCTCATTGTTCATTGCTTTTAACTTATGGAACAGGCAATGATAGAGTGAAAATGTAAACTGAAAAATAGAATGATGAATTATTCTTCTCTTTCTGTGAATTATTCTTCTCTTTCGTGTGTGCCTTGTGATTCCTGATGTAAAGCTGTCCGTCATCAGATTCTTGCTAAGCATACCGTGTGGTCAGATTACAATTTTGGACTAACACCAAAGACTCATTTGCTTTTTGCTTTATTGTAGTGTAGGTTTGCACGTGTTCCTTCCTGAGCAGTCTGTCACTGTAATTCACAGCTCATCCTTTTCTCTCTTACATAAATGATTTGTCATTGCCCAGCTCACTTGTTCCTTATGTATGATATTTTAATCTTTTTTTGATATATTTTTCACTAGCATACAAAAATGTAGATTTCCATGGTGAGAAGAACTGTTGTATTTCAGAATTTAGGGCAGATCTCATTTTGAGTATGGTTTTGCAATGTGGATCTTTTAAATATGCTTTATGTAAGATAATAGCATTTTATTTCATGATGTTAATTCAGTAATCATTAATCATAGAAGCAGTACTCTTACAGTAGTGGTTTTCTGTATCCTATTACTATAGAAGGTACTGAATTTAGTTCCAGTAGTAGTAATTCTTGCCTTCATCAATATTACCATTTGGTCCTTGAAAAAGGGAGTATTTCTAAGGAAGATTTCTAGTCTCTAGACAGTGGAAATATTGCTAATTAAACAGGCAATGGAAGGGAAAGTAATTGCATGGATATTCTGAAAATAGCAAGCTTGCTACACATGTGGACTCTTTGTCTTTGACAACACTGAGCAGATAATTTGTACAGATACAACCAACAGACCTCTGCCAATGCACTGTTGTGTAGTAGCAGGGGCAGAAGTTGTTGCATTTATTCCTTCCTGTAAGTGAACTGTAAACAGAAAAAACCTTTTCATATTTGCATCTTATTGGTATACCTTTCTATGCTGAGCAGTGTCTGTTGGAGAGGAAGTGTCTACAGTTAATGATCATTTGGCCATTTGATGGTTTTCTTCAAGTTCTCTTGGTTTGATTCCATTTTTTAAAAAAACCTTAGCTTAATAATTTTCCAGTCTTTTAACATGGTTGGTTTATTTAACAAAGGCATTTTGAAATCAGAAAAAGACTTCTATAACCTAAATTATGACTTTTCTGTAGACAAGCACTAGTAACTAAGGAATGATTTTCCAGATTACTAGATGAACCAAGACTGAAGGAGGCTTTATTTGTGTTGCAGTAAGTAGCACAGCGGCTAGACCTACCCACAAAAAGCTATTGGAGATAATTTGTAGGAAAAGAGACTTTAGAAGAAAAACTGAAGAATGTATTGAGAAGGGAAAACTCTTTAGAAAGGAGGATGTAGTGAAATTTAAGATAAATAAACAGAAAATTATCATAAACCTTCCTATATCTTATCTGATGGTTGACTTTCTTCTCTCCATCTATACTTCTGTATTTCTTTGGTGATAATTGTAAAGGTTTGAGTCAAAAATAACCCCTTGCTGGGCACTCAAAACTTCACAGTAGAGTGCAATCTTTTCTCCTCCCCCAACCCCCTGCACAAGCCCAAGGGAGAGGGAGAAAAAAAAGGAACACTGAAAACAAGTAGATTATATATAATGTATTAACACTAATATGCAACTAAAATATCACATATACAATAATCAGAGAATAAGACACCCCCAGAACATCCCCTGCCCCCATAGGGAAGCAATCAGAGATCCCCAAGGACTCCCCCCTGCCCCAAAAGGGAAGCAAGAATCCAAGGAAAGCAACAAGAAAGCTAACAAGAGGAAATCAATCACTTTCCTTAAAGATAGCAGACCTCTGCGCCGCCGAAGGTGTCTACACAGCCCAGACTCCCACACATGGCAAAGCCCGACAGCAAAGCAAAAAAATGCTCTCCGGCTCCAGAGGTGTGTGAGAGAGAAGGAAGAGGAAGAGAGTGAGCAGGAAGAGGAAGGAAAGACGCAGTGTCTGACTCCCTGATCTTACATAGAGAAATCACATGGAATATTGGGAGATGTAGTTCTTCTTCAGCCACAACCTGGCTATTCAGGAGAGTCCAAAAAATTAAACCCATCACAATAATCAACACAAAATAACAGTTATTTGGATCTCCTCTACCATAGAAATTATAGCTTCACACATAATTATATTTCATTCAATTCCATTAAGACCTTCTCTTTTTTTGTTAAAAAGAGTCTTCTCATTTTTTAGGGCCAAATGGATATTCCTGATAGAGAATATGCTTAAAGGCCTCTCAGTCCTAGAAAATTGCTGAAGACTGAAAAATCATATTCTGTATCCGTGGGCACTTATAAGTGGGTATTGTGCATTGGGGGTGGCCCAGGTAATCAATAACTTTTTTCAGTTGCTCACAGTAATGACTATAGTATATCTAAAACCACACGTATACATGTATACTTAAAGATGTATCATATGTATGTTGTCATGTATTACATAGTTTAAAGTATACAAAAATTGGCACCTTTGTTTTGTTGCCTAAAGCTACCTTTGTCTTTCTTGAATGAATTTGCAGGGTTTTTTCTCCATAATTACTATGTAAATGTGCTGGTTTTGAGCAAGCCTGAAGAAAGGTCCACTTGGATATGTAAAAACTGGGAGTTAGGAGCATGCCCTTGGAGCTTATTAATGATTCAGAGTGGTCGATTTCAGTTTCCCCTCCTTTCTTTCACAAGGCAAAATCCAATCAATATTTTTCTTTCAAGGTCACAACTGCTGCTTAGTCTCTCTCCTCCTCACAGCTCTTGCCTAACCAGCTGAGTGTTTCAGAGGATTTAATTACTAGTTTAATTGAGGCTGTCATCAATAACTCCTAGGATAGTCAGGTTCAGAGAGACATGTTATTGTAGGAGAGCACTCTTCCCTGATCCAAGTACAAGGATGCAGTGCTTATGAATGTCTTTGTGTCAGTCATTGAAGGGGCTTTTCTTCTCCCTTTCTATCCTCAGTAGTGCTGTGGTTGCATTATGGATGGGAAAGCTGTGGAACAGTGGTATAGCATGTCTCTGGTATTTGATTTTGCAAGATTTATAAAATATAGTTGAGTTTGAGAAAATTAAGTTGTGAAGGAAAGGATATTTACATTGCACAGGTGATGATACTTAACATGTTTTTTTCAATTTGTTTTTGAGAACTGAAAGTGAAAAGTGTATTTGAAATAATATTAACAGGAGGGTTGTGTACATTATTTTTTGTATGCTTTTTCATGCATTTATTTTCCTTTGTTTAAAAACCAGTTCAGCGTAGACTAAGTAAACTTGTTGCATTCTCAGTAATTAATCTCACTTACTAAAATTATATTTTAAATCCTGAGGGGAGTAAAAGATTTGGTATTTTAATTGCAGGAAAGGAAACAGTGTTCCCCTAACGGGGGTGGAAACCTTTGTCCCTGTAAAATAGCTCTCCTGTTTTGAGAAAAATAAAAGTCAGTCATAAATACAGAATATCTTAATATCTTTTGTGTGGAGTCCTGGTAGAGTATTTTCTCAGCCAAGCATTTTCTTTCTTAATAGGTTGCTAAAATACACTTTTGATATTTGTGGGAGTGGTTGGACTCGATGATCCAGTGGGTCTCTTCCAACCCGGTGATTCTGTGATTCTGTGATTCTGTGATATTTTGTCAAGAGGCAAGTAAAGCTGCTTGTCCTTACTTTTATGTTTCACTTTTCACATAGATGTTGTATTGTGGAACAGAATCCGCTTTTTGAAATTTAAATTCTATAGTTTAAAAGTGATGTTTAAGATCCGTTCACTTGAGTAGAATAAGCTGAATATACTTGTAGGAGCTAAAAATGATGGTCTGGTGTAATTTTTTGTTGCCTGAAAAATAACAAATAAAACTTAAAGCATCATCTCATCTTTACCCTGCTTTTTAGGAAAATCAGGGTAAAGTTTTGAAGTCATGACAGAATTCAGAGTTATCATAATAATTTCAGGAGTGAACTCCTGGAGATCGGCTTTACTGTAGCCTATTACTAGCACAGTTAATCATGTTTGTCGAACATGATGGAACCAAATTTGCTGTGGGTCATAATCCCTAATCAGTCAAAGAATGTCCACAGTTCACTTTCCTTCTTCTATTGACATAGAATCATAGAATCATAGAATCACCAGGTTGGAAGAGACCCATCGGATCATCGAGTCCAACCATAAGGTCCATTAGGAGACAGGACGCATCATTCATCATAGTTAATATGGTTCAAATCAGCTTTACATATACTTGATTTTATGCTGTTCAGAAAATGCTAGTAATAGAAAATCTGTTTCTGTTGCCTTTTTGTGGGGTCTCGTACCTTAATGTTAATGTAATTTCCAAGGTAAAAGCTGTTCAGTGACTCATATTAAATACGTTGGAGGAAATTTGTGTATATAAATGTGCAACTACACTAGTTTTCAAGCAATATAATTTAAGTAGATTATCCCTGCCATTTGCCTGGGATTTGCTTTTATGTTTTTTTAATTTGAAGTCATTTGTCCCTGCGTTGAATTCATAATCTATGTCCAGGTCTGCTGCCCAGAGATCTGCTGTCTTTGCAAGTGAAGCTCATTTCTTTTCACGTTGCAAAGAATATTTATCACTGATATTTGAAAACTCAGGACACAGAGACTTGAATTTGCAGATCTTCTGTTTATGTTCATTGTGATGCCTCACGCTGAACTACCTTGGACTAGAACAGGAGGAGATGTGGAAACGTGTTGTTCTGCTACATTGACACCTCCTTCCATACAGGAAGCAGTGAGGCAACACAGGGGGCTCTGGCACAACAGACAGCAACCTACAGAACCTTTAGGCGGTGCATGTTGATTAGAGGTTAATTTCAGTACTGGGAGTAGGGAGTAGGACCAGTTGCTGAACAAGATATTTTGATGTTAGGACTTCTGAACATTCTTTAGGGTAGTGAATTACTGACTTGTTTGTAAATTATTCAGTTTTTTATCTGCATGTGATCTCCGCAAAAAGTACAAGTTCCAGACAAAAATCTATAAGCATAGAGCACAAAATTACTCCATGCAGTGTGGACGTCAGTGAAAGCTATCTGTAGATTCACTTTGTCTTTGTAGGCCAAGGATACACACCAAGAAGAATTTGGCCAGTGACTGGTGAATATCTCCTCACTGCTTATCATGAAACAAGATACTATGATTTTTTCATAGATATTTTTAAACCATACATATTTCTGTAGCTCTAAACCAGATGTACAAGCAGTATTTGGTAAGAATCCAGTCAAAACAAAAAAATCAGTTAATAGTGATAGCTGTCCTAGTGGTACAGATTGTTAACCGAAAAATGTGAACTGAGAAGAGTTTTAAAATATCACAATGGATGGTTCTTCCCATGCTGGGTAGGATGTAAAGAAAAGCAATTGGTAAAGGAATATAAATATTTAAAAAAAGAGTAGAATTCACAATTGCAAACCAAGTCCTTGACACTTGCAATAATGGTAATGCATTCCATTCCAGTTCATGGTGAAGTAAAAGGAGTTGGTCTGGTAGATCAAATATGGCTTTCATTGCAAGACTGCGACAATGAAGGTGAGATGATAAAGCTATTCAGACTCCTAACCTATAAAAAGCAAAGACTGTATTGTTTTTAATTGTAACTGAATTTACAGAATTATTTAGTCTTAGAACATCTGTAATTATAAAATATTTCATTTGTCTTAAGTTTAATTTATGGGATGTATCTGTCCTATTATGTATATGAGTATGTACATCTATACATACATTTTTCTTTGAAAAATATGTATACAGTCAAAAATGTGAATAATTAATAATACATGGTAGGTTCCCTTAGGAATCTTGGAAGTTATTTGTTTGATAAATGTCAGGACTTTGAAGAGGACTTGAAAGGGATTTTGTTCTATTGAAATATTTGATAAATTGGATTGATTAAGTAACTGTGCGAGAATGTAACTTACTGTCTTGTTTTGCTCATTGCAAATACATTGTGCAGCAGTTGGTAAGAATCCATTTGGTGTAAGCAAACCTAGCTGTACATATAGGGAAAGATACCAAATATCATGTTTAGGTGAATGTCTGTAGATAAGTGGGTTTTGCCTTTTTTTGTGTTTTCTTTTAAATTTGCTGACAAGTTTTCAATCATCATATTTTCCAGTTCAGACGAGTCAAATCACAAAAGGTCTCAAGTACCTGTTAATACATTTTTCAGCTAGAATGTCACAAAACTGCTTTCTTGTCCATCAGTATTGATTCATGGCACCAAACCTATGTAATCAGAACTGGCCAAGTACCAGGCTTTTGTGTTCTACATTAACAAAATTGGTGCAATTATTTTGAAAATTATTTAACCAGTTGCAGTACTAGCATGCATTTCATGTAACTGACTCATTTCTTCTGTTGTGCTTCAAGTAATCAGGAACAACTCGATTCTGTATTATCTGTTAAGTGGTCTCGCTGGAGAGTAGGCATAGTGTGTGGTTTGCATGTACTATTTAATTACACTCAGTTCTGGGGCAAACCACAGCAGTGTTTGAGGCTACCAATAAGCCATCAAAGCAAATGGGGCTAGGGCATGTTCTCTGGCCAGCAGGGAAAAGCATAGATCATACTCATATGTTTAAAACTCTCTTCTCCCTCATACTTCAAATAGGATAGCCTCATAAATACTGTATATTGCAGATAGTTCTTAACCCATGATGTCCTTTGAACTGTGCTGGGATGTTGCCTGGAAGGGTGATATTTATGTTACATAGATTAAATAATTGTAGATAAAAAAGAAGATACTCCTTTGCTCAGGCCTAGACTAATGGCTTTTTTTTATTTGTTGGTGAAAATGTACCCTGAGCCACTTTGTCTTTGAAATCTTTAGCTTAGTAGGTGTGCCTGGAAGCAACTAGCCTTGTACCTCCCATTTACACTAAAAAGATTTTGGCTTGTTAACTGCTGTTTTGATCTTGTAAGTCTGTTCCATGTCTGAATTCATGTGCCTATTCAAGTTCTAGTTTCCAGCAGCCTTCTTCCAAATATGTCTGAGTTTATTTTCTGAAAGGAAGTTGAGGAGGTGGGAATGAGCTAGGAACCCCATCTTATGAAAGGAAGGCAGGTATAAGCCCTATTGCTGATTCCTTCTGCAGTTGTAGTAGGACAAATGGAGAGCACCACCCTGGCTAATGCGGGCCTAAACAATTGCTGAGTTCCCGGTACTCTTGACTTAGAATTGTTGCAGGCTGGGACCTGCTTGGAGCCCAAAAGTAGGCAATCATTTTGTTTGCCTGCACAAAGAAGAGCAAGGCATATTGGTTTGGCTATTCATGTATTGAAAAGGCAAGTGGATTTGACTATGAAGACTGAGGATTCTAGATTTCATAAACAGTGTCTTAAGGGAATTGTCATCAAGTAAAGCATGAATCTCTCTTCTTTCAGAAGAAATATATCTTGTTTCAAATGCATTTCAGGCACTTTGCTAACCTTATTACAGTTATAACACTGTTCTTTCTGTAGAAAGGGAAATTCAGAAGATGCACCTCAGCAATGCTACAGATAGCACCTTTCTTTCATGGTTCTTTCCCTACAAATTTATATGATGGTAATAAGTTTAGGAATTACTTTCTTTGTTTGGGTAACATGACAGGAGATTGTTCCACATGCATAGAGAGGGAATGGATACTTCTATGGCTGTTCACACAGCTTGGAAAGTTATGTTCTGGGTGCATCAGTGGTAGCAGACAAGTAGGATTCAAATAGGATGTGTAGCATAGTATGTGCCAGATGTGAATGAAACATCCAGCAGCTCCAGATGCCGGAGCACAGCTTCAAATAAGAGTCTTACTCACTTACTTGGTAATAGCCTCCCCTGGCAGTTAAGGCAATAAGCAATTAAACATGGTATGCATTATAGACTCATGTCTGATTTATTTAATGGTAATTAAGTTTATAATTACATGGCAACATCTATCAAACTTGTTTACTTTATCCTGTCAAGTCTTCAAGTAAGTCTTCAGATGGGATTTTTTGGCTCTAATGCAGGTGCAGTTAGCCTGTTATATATGGATTGTGTTTTATTCTGTCAAAACGGTACTGTAAGAGGTAGCATTCATAAATAGAAAGAGTGGGAGTTTCCCTTCTTCACAAGATCATTTTCCTTACCCATTCCTTGGAATGTCTTGTGGACAGTGATCTTTTGAATGGAGATCAGTTTTGTGCCCATGTAAAACTGAGAACATAAAGAAGCAAACCGAGGCCAAACTGAAGTAAGTGCCCATTGTTTTACCTTTTGGTCTAAGTAGCTGTGATTAAGAAGACTCAAAAGGCTTCGTTTAGTACTGTGTTGTGCAGTATTTTTCCTTAACAATACTCTCCATCTTCTGTGTTTGGGAGGAATCACAAGGACATTCACAGCCAAGCACTGTCTTTAGTGTGATTGCAACTTCATTATCTGGGGAGAAAGAAAAAGTTCCTGGAGCAGAAGAGGTGCAGAGCCTGAATGTATATACTTTAAGCTACCTACAAAATGAATACCAGACTTTGAGATGGCTTTTCAGGAGCATAAATCCGTACCATGAATTTCATATAGAAATATTCTTTGCCTCATCCTTCTCTTCGCAGAAAGCCCATGTGTTGCTGTGGAGGAGGACTGATGTAGATAAGGTTAGGTGTAAGGCAGCTGTTAAGACATCTCTCCTGTGTGCTGTGATATCAGGATTTGTGGCAAGAAATAACTAGCCTATACATATGCATAAACTTTGCTTGTTTCTTATTATAATGATTTTGAGAAGAGACCTCCTCCTGTTTTCTACCTGTGAAAGATTTTCCCAGGGATGGGGCAGTGGTCTTAACTTCCTTCTGCATCCGTGCTCTCAGGAATCGAGTTGTCCTTATCAAAGGTGTTTCCACTCTTATCACAGGTCCNACATGAAAATTCTTTTTCTAGCATCTTCTCAAAATATTTATTTGATTCCAACTTCTGGTGAAGCTGGTGTTTCTTCCAAGTACAATACATGTCTCTAGTACTTTGAAGGCACCACTGGGAACATTTGACCAAAATAAGGATCATTGTTACCAAAACCCAGGATGCCTGCCAACAGCTGTCTCAACTAATGTAGATTCAGGAGCCAGGGTGTAAGGTTTTTTTTTTGTTGTTGTTTTTTTTTCCCCAAATGTTAGTTAATTCCCATGAGACGTTATCCTGAATTATCATACGTAAGTTTCTATTTTTTCTCAAATTTGGTATGTGTTTGTTTCAATCTGTTTTTTGGTTTGTTTGTTGTTGTTGTTTGTTTATTTTTACATTTTTACAGTTCATTTCAGTTAGCCTTAATCTTCAAAAGGTGTTAGCATTCTTTTGCCCACTGTTTGGTAGGTGATTTCTTAAAAACTCATCCCCAGTTGTAAAATGATGTACAGATTGATCTAAACCTCTAGCCCATGCAGCTTTATTTTGTTTTATGTTGTTTTGGTTTTGGTTGCCTGTGGTCAGTATGGAAGATG
>WAAB01025702.1:0-14854 GCA_013389865.1 Piaya cayana | reverse complement strand
GAATAACCTATACTTTCTATTAAACAAACACACCCTATACAGAGCCAAATAATCCACTGTTTGCAACAAAGTTTTCTTCTATGTAGATGACGCATGGTTTCAGTTAATAATTTTTTTGGACATTACAGAGGAGGATATCCATTACTGCCATGACAGAAAGATCTTTATGACTTCCAGTTTATTAAATATTTTCTCTTTGCTCATAAGTCCAGTTGTCATTGAGTAAGGTGGTACTTTCACTAACAAAGGTGATGTGTAGTAGGCAATCATTCCTTCATATTGCAGTAAAAGTTCAAGCATCTAATGAAATATCAAGATTTGATAACTCTGTTCACAGAAAGAATGTTAATGCCATTTTATCTAGAGAAAATTCAAGTGCCTGGGAAGCCCCTGTTTCACTTCATTCAGTAGACTAAGAAATCATCAGCATAGTACACCAGCATCACAGAAAATTAATGTACCATATATTAAAGCGAGAGACCCCAGTATGTTAAAATTTAATTAAGTAGCTGTGTTTCTAGTAAAACCACAGAAAAGCCTATTTTTTTTTAATTTTGCAGTCACTAACGGGAAACATTCAATCAGACATGTGTTTGAAGTAAATTACAAAACAGCAAACCCCAACATATGTTATCCATAAATTACCTTTTTGTCTCTCCAACATGGAAAAGTCAAATAGCTAGATACAAAGTATCCTCTTTATTCAACATTCTCTATTGGTTACCTTGGAAAGGTCTCTACTTACTGTCTCTTATGTCTGACTTGTACAGCACTTGGATCCTCTTGAGATTGTAGACAGCATTTAGAGTTCAGCACTTGAGAGTTCAATTCAGAGACGGATGTCTTTGTGCAACTAATCCCTAAATACCTTGAATACAAAAAAGAAACTTGTTCTGAAGAAATAATTTCATATCCAAAATCCTCTATTCTATTCTGCTCTCACACAGAAAACATTGAATGTAGTAAGATTAGATTTGTGAAAGTGAACACAAAGAATCACAGAAAACATGTTTATCATCTTATGTATTTAACAAATCCACTTGTGTTTTCATACACTAAACACCCTCATCATAGATGAATTACACAAAAATGGAACTTAAATAGATTTCTACTCACACTTTGCAGTCAGCCACCTTCCAACCTGGCTTGGTCTATTGCTTGTTTCTTTTTCTTTTACTCCCTAAATAGAATGTTGAAGGATAGTGTTAATTTTGTAACACAGAGGTGCCATGCAGCAGCACTCAGATCAAATCAGGTTTCTGTACCCCCAGTTATCAGCCACAATCATTTTTGCAACATCAAAGCCAAAAAAGTTTCAGTATTTAAACAAAAAAAAATGTTTTTATGATCATTTGGTTACTCCATACTTCTTTCATACTCCAGAATTTTCTTATTGGCAAGAAGGTAAATTTCCTCATGTTCTTATTTTTTCATATGAGTAAGATTAATTCTGATGGAAAACCTTTGAACCCTCAATACCTTGAAATTTTTTTCTTAAGCAGATTATCACGACATATAATGGCCATGGCCTCCAGTTACAGAGTTAAATTCTTTCAATAATTGTCCTGATTATGCCTTAGAATGCTTATCATGAATTTTTTAGTTGTCTCTTTGATAATAAGAGTTTAAGATGTTTTCATATAAAATAAAATACGTTTCCACATTCCACATAATGAGATTCCCTTTGAGTTTTCATGATGAAATAATGCAATGGTAGTTGCCTTATTTAAAGAAAAAATACTGCAAAGATTTGATAACTTAGTCAGCATCAGATTCTCAGTGCCAACACTCATGAGGCCAAATTAACCTGCAATATTCTACAACATTCGCTAGTAATTTATAAACATTTCTGCGAGTATTCTAGGCAACATTCTTTACTGGTGAGGGTATTCAGAATGAATGAACAAATACATTCACTTGAAAATGTGAAGGCAATCCCAGGCAATATTTTGCAATGCTTGTCCGTCAACAACTGTCAAACATAATCATGCAGAAACCCAGAAGAGGAACCAAAGTCCTGCTACAAATTACGCTTGATTTCTCCCTCTCTGCAAAGCAACGTATTTTGAAAGATTAATCCTTTCTTTAACATTGCTTGATATAACTATAAACTCCTCAGACTTTAATTCTCAACTTAACTAGAAGCACAGCATGGTAACAATGAATGCATGACTTTAATATGTATTACTTAATGCTCCTGCAAAGAATATTTACTGATAAAACAGGCATTTAACTTTTTTATTTATGATATTTAAAGAATAAAGTTCTCTCTTCAATTGCTGATGAACCTCTTTAAATGAAACTTATGGTGTTAAATCCCCAGAAAATGCAAACTGAGACCACTGCATTGACTTTAGTAGGTCAATAAGCCTAATACCTAAGTATCAGGTCGGTTTGTCAGTAGTTAATATTAGTGATAACTAACAAAGATTACACGAACCACATGAAAAATAAGCAGAATTGCTCCTTCAAATTATTACCTCTTCCTAATGAGCTTTGGCTCTCCTGAACAAGATTATTTTTCTTAGAAAAAAAATTATATAGAAAAACATGAACTTGTGAAATTCCAACATTTCAAAGACCAACGTGATTAGCTGAATTCCATTCAGAATCTTTTAAATTTTGTTTTTTCTCCACAGATTTCAACTTAGGGCTATTGGAACAAAAATAATTATTAAAATAAAATAAATTGACAATATTGAAAAAAACTTACTATTGTGGCAACATAAAGAAGAAAGTACACACTTTTCCCCATTTAGGCCATCACTAATAGTGACACATTCCTATGCCACATCTGGATTTAGAAAAGATATTTAGTAAAAGATTTAAGCCATTCTAGACAATACACTAAATACTATGAAGTTATAATGAAAAATCATTCTAAAGGAAAATCTCCACAGAACCACAGTATTATCAAAACTGTTTCATAGAAATGTATTTCTGTGAAAAGCCTCAATCTTCAGAATTGCATGTTAGCATTTTGGTTGCTTTACTGTACTTAATTGATTTTTTAGTGGTTTTTTTTTTGTGTTGCTTTTTTGATTTTTACATAAAAATACAACATCAGAGAAGCAGAAGGATCAAGGTTCCCTATTTTTATTTCTAGACTCTACTCATCTTTATGAATACAACAATGCCTGTTGTGCTTTATTGAGGACTGGTCTTTTGTGTTTGCACATGGTGTAGGGGAGGTGATAGAAGGGATTGGAAATTCTAGTCACAGCAGGATGAGTTGCTTAGTCAAAAATAAGCTGTGCTGAAGTAATGTAAGAGATGTCACAGAAGCACCTGTACGTAAGTACTCAGAAGCCCCCTAGCTAGTGTTTGTATTTGTCTTTATAAGAGAAGGTCCTACACGTGAACAGACTCAATTCAAACTATAAACTACCATTTCCTGCCAGAATCTTTATTTCAGATTGATTTGTATTTTTAAAGGTCAAGAAGCCACAATTTCAAATCACAGATTAAGGTCTCTTCTGTCCTCTTTGTATTTTTTCTCAAGAAAAAGGCTGCTTATCTTATCCTGCTGCAGCTGCTAGTATTTTAATCTGTTTGCAAATTTCTCCCTTTTAAAGTAAAAATATGTCATATCTTTAGAATATTTTTTAATCTGTGTTACTTATTCATTCAAGAGGATCAGTGCATTTCATTTTCCAGAGTAAATAAAAAAATAAAATAAGCAGCACTGATGATTACAAAATGGAAATTTTGAAGCAGATCATAATTATCATTCACCAAACTTGCTGAATGTGACATTCAGAAATGAAGTTTCAAATGCCAACTATTTTATAATGAAATTCAAATATATGTATGGGTATTGGGAAAACAAACACCTCCTGGTTAAATGATGTAAATAAAATTATACTTGAGTAATGTCACAATGGGACAATTCATGCATTTACCATAAGTTATATCACATCAAACATGTAAAAGCTATTTATAAGATAATCACAGAGATACAGCTCACTTTTCTGCAGGCATGGTACAAGATGCCTATACACTTGCTTTTCTGATCAATCTAATAATAGCTAAAGATCAACAAATAATAAAGTTCTTTATGTTGCTTGATGTAAGTTATAGCCTGTCACCTGGGATAGTCAATGGTGCACAGGAGTGAGTAGCTGAAATATTTAATACTGACTTAAAAGAGCTGTAGGTGTAGAAAAGGCCTATTAAAATTAATATTTGAACGTCTTTTCATTAGTAGTAACTTGAAAAGAAAATCAAGGGCATAAGAGGGTGGTAAAAAGTCTATAGAAGACTCAAGATTTACATGTAAACGGTTTGTAAATGGCTTTTACCGATTACAAAAATTTAATATCTGAGTTAGAGTAACTACCTTAACTTTGCTTTAACTATGACATTGTTCCAACATATTGTTTTCTCTATAGGTTTTGAATAGAGCAAATCAGTTTTGTTAGAGGTACTGGAATAACAAGGACCATGGTTGATTGTCTCCACATTTATGTGGTTGGCTGTTCTGACATGATGAATAGGATGCAATTACATAATTTTCAATGCAAACAATCAGCAACTCCAGACCTTGTGACAGCAAAATACAGAAGAAATAGCTACGTGCTCAACTAGAACAAGCTAAGCATGAGTCTTCTGGGGATAACACAGTAAGAAAGATATCCTGGAGAGAGCAGAACTATACATGATTGTTATTAATTACAGTCATAAGATTGTCAAAAACTATATTGATGATTATAACAGAGCTGTAGAATGTACCAGGAATATCGCAAGCTTTTGTATCTCATGTGCTGCCCTGCCCTGATGAAACATATCACAGCCAGACTGAAAAAGGCATTGACTAGAGATCAAAAAAGTCCATATACTCTGTCTCAGGATAAACTGTTGCACAGCTTTTTTCCCACAGCTAATCAAAAGGGAAAATGTCACCTGTTTTAACAGCAGATGATTAAACAATTGTAACACCAGCTTCCCTAATGTTTAATTACTTACTGGAGATCACCCATGATGCTACTTTCATGCTGGTGCATAAGGACAACACAAAAATGAGAAAATTTTGCTCTACATGAAATCAAATATTTTGAGCCAGAGAGAAAACACCGTGTGGAAAATTACTTTTTCCTTTATCTTCATCAAATAATTTCTAAACACCATTAAAACCTTCTTATGATTACAAATTAGTTTTATAGACATTCACATATATGCCAGCACTCCTAAATTCTTGTTGCAATTGCTAATCAGCTATTTATTTTAATTATTAATCACACAGTTGAATTGCTACTGCAAATTGATTTTTGCAGGAACTAGCACAAAATTTGACATAAAAATTCTCTTCCGTTTGCTGGAAGAGTTTTCTGCACCTTATCCAGATGTGTATCTCTAACCCATTCATGAGCTTCCACACTATATTTTTCGTCCAGGTTGCACTATCAATTCACATCAGAGCATCAAACATCCTCAGTATCAGTTTGGCATTTTTCTGACTGCCTCTCTCAACCTCATTTTTTAAATTAGAGAAGAGGTCAGCCTGTATTTGACTTTTATTTCACCATAGGAATTCTCTCAGTTTTCTGTTGGAGACAACAGTTTGTCCATACTTTACATCTCCTTTGAAATAATTAAAATGAAATTTTAGGCCTTGTTGCAAACATCTGAAAAAATAAAGTAAGTTTTCAGGATTATTCAGATCCTGGAAGCTTCTATTTTGCTGCAATGTTGCAAAAGTTTTTCAAGATCTTAATAATTCAAATTCAATTTCTGGAAAGAACAGACACACAGAACATGAAGATCAATGTAAATTTCTGCTTGTAAGTTTTTGGGGTTTTTTTGCATGCTAAGTAGAATACAAATACACAGAAAACAAAGCACATACTGTTTTCCATAGAATAGCATGTGTTAACTGGAAGTACTGTAACCTGAATGGATTCTATTTTCTTGAATCAGTTTTGGAAGCGTGGTTGCACGCCACAACCATACAGCAATAATGAACCTTTGCAGAGTAGAGGGTGAGAAGTTTTTATGGTCATAACAATAATGTATTCTGTCCCAGAACTTTGCTGTTGAAAATGACAAAATAGTTTTCATGTTCAATGCCATGATTAGAGAATACTCAAGTATACCTATATGGCAATATACAGCTCTGATATTTCAGATTAGTTTTATTAATTTTTTTTTATGTTTCCGTGAATCTAAAGTGTGTTTTAACTCAACAACAAAACCAAAAAGAAGCATTTCTACCCTAAATAATATCATAACCAGGAAGCATGAAACACTGCTTATTTAACACAAAAAAATAACCTTAGAAACATTGTTTTCAATTGAGTGAATTAATTATAGTCTGCAGTAGATATTTATGGGTGCTCGTATTGCAGATGGTATCTTGGGATAATCTTACTGAATTTTTATGAGCGGGTTTGAGGCTGAATGTTACTTCAGCCTAATCTTCTGTCACTAAACATAGAATGCTGGACAATGTCATTAGTGCAATTAATTAAGCAGCTAATGCATTGTATGGAGGATATTGAACTATATCACATTGGAATTACATAGTATGAAGTGTCATAACCAGGTCAGTTTGAAGCAGTTGTACTCATCATTCCAGATTCATCCAGTGCCACAGAGAGACTAGACTAAATCACCTAATTACTATCCAGCCTATCCAGCCACTAATTTCCTATTTCAGCCTTGTTTGACCTATATACACATATTCTTTCTCTATTTCATCCTTAACTGTGGCATCCTATCTATTAGTTGAAAGCAGATATAGTACAACTGTTATAATGGACAGTGTGGCTGTATTTTAGCACAATCTTTACCAGGAAAGTCTTAATATATAGAGCCGCTACATGTAGGCTGGTAGAAACCTTAATCCAATATTTTCTACTGGTTTTTAGGTGAACAGGTTAGTTGGATGTCCATAAAAATTACTTGACAGAAGATTATTGGCCCATCGCACTGAATAAATCTATGATCCTTGAAATGTTCTTTCCACACCTTTATCACAAATTATTGCAAACTATGGGAAATCAGAAATCCCAGAATTTTTAAACAATATGAAAAACAAATAGACTAAAGACATGCAAAGAGTTATGTATCTGTTGACTGGCAGGAACGTTGTAGGTGGTAATCAGCAAAGTAAATGTTTCTGAACAGCATTCAGGAAATCAATTCAGCAATGGCATTTTAAACTTTTAGAGTTTATGCTGTATTATGGAATAGTTTTCTGCTATGCATGTTATTTTCTAGGACTGCATGAGTACTAGTGCTGATTACAAGTCTTCTAGTGTAACCTTCTTCCTCCCAAAATGTTTTTTTTTCAGTAGAAGTTGACATTATTTGTAACAAATAGTCAGCTTCACATAACTTTCCATTTCAATGCTTGACTACCCCACAATAAACATTCATGACTTGATTTATGGTTATATTTGAAATTTTCCATTTACACTTTTCAAATTCATTTTAGATAGGTAAAAGATTCTCACAAAGATTAAGGGGGAAAAAAACCCCCTACTTCACACACAAATGATTTTACCTTTCTACTGTTTAATTAGTCCATCATTTATTTTATGTAAAACAGGACGGGAACCTACAGCTGCGCAAGTGGAAGAGCTGTGCAATGACAGCTTTGCGTTCTTAGTCCTGCTGGTTCCAGACTTTAGAGGGTAATGTGATAACACCTAGAGGTGGCCAGTTTACCGAAAGGGACTGAGGAAGAAGGTGAGTTCAGTCAAATCAAAACTGATTCTTAATTATTTCCTTACACAAATGGCTTTGTATTTTAATTAGGCTGGTCTCTCAACTGTTGAGTGGCAAGATTCAAACATTTGACTGGTTTTAGAGGTCTTCAAATGCAAAAGAACCTAACCGGATATTTAGTTCTCAGGAACACATGATTCTTCAGTTACCATGCTTCATAGCCTCTGATCCTACTCATAAAGCAGCCACTCCTAAATTCAGCAGCTATGAAATCTGCACTTTTAAGAGGGGGTGGCAATATTTCTGTAGACAAAGGTAGCAGATGCTGTTACCATCTTAGTCTGTGCAAAGGTGCAAAGACATATTTCTTAGTTTTCCTGACAAAAACTTTTTTTTTTTTTACTTTTCCTGTTGTATCTCAGCAATAACCAAGACTGACATAGCTTACCTGATGCACTGGCTCTGGATTTACCCACCTCCTAGCAGACTAAAATTCCAGTGACTGGTACATTTGTCAAATTCCTCTGTATTTAATATACACATTAGTACACTGTGTCTTTATGACAAGCAACTGATAGAAGCAGAATTACTAGAAGATTAAAATGTGTTCTCATGTTTCCTATGGTTGCTATGGCAACTCCATCTAAATAAAAAAATGTGATACTACATAAGCATTCTTTGTAGTTTTTTGTATGGGTGAATGATTGTGTCACTACATTAACAAT
Source organism: Piaya cayana (assembly GCA_013389865.1). NCBI lineage: Eukaryota > Metazoa > Chordata > Aves > Cuculiformes > Coccyzidae > Piaya > Piaya cayana. The sequence goes on along the minus strand of WAAB01025702.1, from coordinate 6,461 downwards.
AAATTTGCTTACTTTGTTAGTATGTTTTTCTGACAAGTGTAGTCTTAGGGATACATTTTATGTTATTTATGCTCTGATCAGAAAAAAAAAATCAATAAATCCCATTGCTAATGACAAATACATTCATACTCTGTGATTAACCTCAAGGCATTGAATCTGCTTGGGTTCTGATGGTGGAAGAGTTTTGTACAGAAAATTTTAAATTGCCATAGAATTATCTTTGTTCTTACAAACATTTTGATATCCTAAAGGACCTTCCTTTGTCAAACATTTTCTATTTTAAAAAGCCTCTATTTGCTCAGTAGCTCAAAAGAAGGTAAAAAAACCCCAAAAAAGCTGCATCTTCAATGCGATTCCAGTATTCCAGTAGTCTCCTATCTTCAAACGCAAAGTATTTGAACAGAACAGAATATCATGACAAGCATCTTACATGAACATTGTGGTAAAAATTAATGGAAATAGCAATTTTAAAGGATAAACCAGATAAACGTTAAAAGATTTATGACAGTTGTGGGTTATCGTGCCATCCCATTGTGCTTTTGATAGTGACACTCCACTTTCATGGAAGTGGCATAAAAATAGAGATGAAGCCATACAGATATCATAGAATCTGATCCTATTCTTTATCCAGCGAAAATTACATGGCAGCTTCTGTGAAGAGTAGATGAATGATACACAACTTTCTGACAGAGAAACAGTGCAAATGGAAATTGCTGCTCAAAACTTGTTCTGTAATTAGCAACTCACAGCAGAACAGATGAACAATGAAGTCAAAGCTGAACAACAGCACTCAAAAATATAGCCTGAGCTGTCCATTGCACATTATCTTCTCTTGGATTCAAAGCAATGCCTGTCCCCTCCACAGCTATTGCACCATTAGAGAAAATATTAGGTATAACAGAGGGTACATTTCTCTTCCAAGCTCTCATCTATGGTTACCTGGTCTTTAACTCTGAAGCAACTCACAGGTTCTCCTGCCACACACACACAGATACAAATGGAGCAGATTGCGCTGTTATGAACCACCAAAATACAGGACACAATACGCATGTGTGAGAACATTGCTAACTCCGGAACTGCCCACCTGTTAAGCAACTATTGATGTGCAACAGGATATTTGCTACTAAAATGCACCCACACACAGGCTAACTGGTTTATCACCAGTGATGTTACTTATTGGTGGTCACTTAATTATGGGCCTCTGAGTCTGAGTTTGCTGGTTGGTTATCAAGGTTATTACTCTTCTGCTGGAAGTGACCCAAGAGGATTAGAAAAGTGAATGATAAAGCACAGAAATATTAGAGACTTTTGCTTAGAAATTTCTGCCTTTTTTTCAAAAGGGACAATTTAGCTTATTTATTGTTAAATTTATCAAGACAAATCGTTGTTCNCAACAGGATATTTGCTACTAAAATGCACCCACACACAGGCTAACTGGTTTATCACCAGTGATGTTACTTATTGGTGGTCACTTAATTATGGGCCTCTGAGTCTGAGTTTGCTGGTTGGTTATCAAGGTTATTACTCTTCTGCTGGAAGTGACCCAAGAGGATTAGAAAAGTGAATGATAAAGCACAGAAATATTAGAGACTTTTGCTTAGAAATTTCTGCCTTTTTTTTCAAAAGGGACAATTTAGCTTATTTATTGCTAGATTTATCAAGATAAATGGTTGTTTGTTAAGTTATTTTTTCATTTCTGTATAGATTCTTTAAATACATGGATATTCTTAAGTCTCTTCAATATTAAAACTCTAAAGCAAAGTTACCATGTGAAGCCAATGAAAAGCCCTAAGCAAGCCTCCTCCAACAACTAAGAATGATTGAATGAGCGTAATTCTTCCCACACTGATATTTTTTTTCCTGCTCATTTTTTCCTCCTCCAATATGAATTTAAACGGGAATTTAAATTCAAACACAGCATGGATGCAATTAATATTCTTTGCATTGTGTCAGAATGGAAGTGCCAAATACATAGTGCTAGGTGTAAGCTTGGAATCAGGTCACCAAGGAAGCAAAAAAGTGACTATTTAAAATATACAATGATTTGCAATCAGAATTTTGGCTCACTCAAACACTTCAAGACAGGTTTGTGTAGTAAATTAACACTTATCACCACAAAACAGTTATTGAGGGTAATATTCGATTGAATGTTTACATCATCTGAATATCAAGCAAATCTTTAAGTATTTGCTCTGAATTTCAACTTGAGCTATTTTGCAGCAAGCAAATCAGAAAAAAAAAATCTGAGAAAAATGCAAGTCCTGTAGAAATTAGAAGGAAAGAACGTGATGTAATTGCTCCATCACTTTCATAGGAAAACAGAACCTTTAATTAAGTTTCAGAGTAACTATAAGTTTGGAAAATGTACCATAAATTTTGTCTATGTCATGATTTGAAAATTTATTCAACCTCAAACAGAAAGAATCACAATGCAGAACTTCATTAAATACAGCTATATTTTCTCAAGCTGGGAACTAAAATAGTACAGAATCCCATCTTTGCCGATGCTTGTCTGTCAGCTGTGATCTGGTGATCTTAGAAACATCTGCTGGAGTTATTCACTTCCGTTCAAACACAACAGGAAATATTTCACATAACACTTTTAACATTTTTTTAATTACAGGTCATTTGATAACTTGTTTTTTTGATGAGTAGAGGTTTGTAGCAGTTCATACAGGCTGATCTGGTGCTTACCAACAAGGGACTGATAACAGGCAGTGTGGGGTTGAAGCAGAGTCAGAGAATTTTCATTCTTTTCAGAGTTAAGCTGTACCTTGTGCACTGCATATCAAATACATAAAAACTTAGAATTTCAATAGGAAAGACTACTTTTACTTTAAAAAGGAATGTGAATGATACTTGTCTGTGTTTCAAAGACTGTATTACTTTTTAATTCACATAAGCACAGCAATTAACATTTAAAATATCCCTTATAGGTCTTAAACTCACTGATTATTGTTATGCTTACTCAAACGAAATACTGCATTATTATACAACCTAACCAGTTTCAATGCAATATTTTCCAGACCAGGATCAAATCTTAGCTCCCGAGAATCAGTATAATTTAGAAAAAAAAAAGACTATCTTACTTAATGTCAGTATATGTATTTTTAGTGGTCTTTCAGTACTGATTAAATGAAATTACAAGTTATTAAGTCAAATGAGATTTTCCTGCTATTCCATTCATTTGCAGTGCTATCTTCTCTATATTTGATTCCACTACAACCGACCCAAACACAAGCAAATGACTGTTCTCTCACTGTGGTCCTGAATTAAACTTGGAGTATGCACATCCCGCATTCAGAAAACTCATTCACATGAAAATGTCACATTAACATGAATAATACTTGAATTGAGAAGTTGTCAACTCTTTCCATTAAGACAGAATCATGCAGCAAATTTTGTTCAGTTCGAAGTATGCACACTAGCATTAAATAGCTGATTTAGAGAGCTCAGGAATTAAAACAATCTACTTAAATTTCTTATCTAATTAATTTTAGTTTTATTTAGATTGTATTGGCAGTACCTAAACAGATCAAAATATAAATAGTATCTCCATACAAGCACATTGTTTCAATACAGCTGTACTTCCTGACACACAAAGCTGCTTTATGGTTAATTATTCCATCCCACAAAATATATAAAAGGAGCAAAAATCCAGGTAAAGGAATTATATTGCCATAGGATTACTGTGTCAAGATGAAATGCATCACAATCTGATCACCAAGTCAGCATCCTTAACCTCTTCCTGTACTGCAGGAAAGGATGAACAGACATGAAGACTACAAAGTGAACGCTATGCAGTGCATTCTAGATGACATTGGCAAAGACCTCTGGGCTCCGTTTTATTCTGCACAGCTCATTACTTGGAATTTCTGAAGAAGCTATTCTGCTGTGTTTGCAAAAAGAAGACAAAAAGAACTGAATAGAAGACTCCTATTCTATGAATAGACAAATAACTGTAATAGAAAGTATAGACTTGTCTCTTAGTATTAAGGAAAATAAACTGTTCTGTTCACCGCTAGCTTCAGTAGGACTAACTTAAATTGATGTGAATAGAGCAAGGAACTCAAGCAAGCTTTAAGACATGAAACTGTACCCTCTCTGTGTGTTTATGAGAATTCAAAACAGTTTAGTTCTACACTATTTGTCTGCTCAAGTTTTTGCTCTGAATTACTCTTAATCTCTTTAATTCTGTGACTTCTTTTTTTTTGCATACATTACCAACCAATTGTAATGGCATATAGCCCTCTTTTCTTTGACAGAATAAAAAGAACTTAAGAAACTGCCAATATTAGGTAAAACATTTAGTTTCTTGTAATAGCTGTAGACAGAATGTTCAAAAGGCTTTTCATTCTGAATATATTTTAAATTCTGGCAGGTGATTTTGTCAGTGTCACTGTAAGAACATCAGTCATTAGATAAATGAAAAGGAAGAAAACCAGTATTCTCATCATATTTCCTTTACTCATTGATTTTGTTCTTTTTTTCTCACAAATAGCCTAAAAATATTCAAGGAAGGTTCCTATTCATCTAAAGCTAGGTTTGAATATATAATACTTGGACAGTGAATGAGCTGGTACAAAAGAAACAAGGTTGGATCTTCTTCTTCATTTTACCTCAAGGAATGTGAGTAGCACTTGCTAGATCAATGAGAACACATTTGTGATCAAGCCACGCCAACAGAGAGAGCTAGGTCTTTTGCCATGGTAGAGGGCAGTAGATATGCTCCAATAAATATTGAATTATGCTTGAGCTGGAGACAAATGGACTTTCTAAATCAATGCTTAGCCAATTTATCAGACAACATAAAGCAAATCTTATTGTTCTTGCCATATCTGACACATAGATAGATACGTCAGTATTCTAAAGTCACAAAAGTCCTTCTCTTCTTCTCTTTTAAAACTTTTATGTTTTTATTAGGATTAGTTTCCAAACCGTTTTCTATATCACAAGTACCATTTCTCAGCACTGGTCCCAAAACATGAGCAAGGAACTGACCTAAAAACATTATAGAAAATATTATTGAATATACCAAATGAATCAGAATAACAGAATATAAGTATTTAAAGAGATGCATGAATAGTATAGCTGTATGAAAGTGCAAGAAAAGAGTCTTAACACTTAAAATTCACTATGACTTCAGATGCTAGGAAACGCTACTTATACAGCTGGCCTAAAAGCTTGGCCTCATTCTCAGATACCATAGGCTGAAGAGAACAAAGGATTCCTTTCACCTGTGAGTAGAAATTTTGGCACGAACATGAGCTCGGTGCCAGAAAAACACAGCCTTATGGCAGAGTCCTGCTTCAGCACCCACTTATTAATAAACAGCTGCATCAGAAATGAGGTAAACGGATTTTTTCAGTACATTCAATTTGCATTTTAATGGATGGGAGGGAGAGTAAATACAGAAAAGTTTAATTCTTGTATAAATCCAAAAAAAGATTTAAGTGTGCTACATGTTTTGTTAGAACACTACTCTGTTGATCCCACCACAGGCATAATTCACTCTCCAGCCTTAGTGCTTGCTTTGAGTTTAGAGTTCAAATGCAATTAGAATGAAGAATTTCAGTTATTTTTTTTTACACTAAGTAGTTTATCTTCTGGTTTTGGAGGGTTTTTTCTGTTGTTTTTTTTAATCGAGGGTGTAGAGTAGATGATATCAGTTAGTAAACAGCAGAAAACAACTGAAGAACAACTCCCTGGAGGAAAGAGCAGACACTCACCCTGCCCAAGCCCTGCCACCCTGGCCTATGCCAGTTCAGCCTTTAGGACCAAGAAATAGAATTCCTTCTATTCCATTAATTCCAGATGAAGATGATAATCATAATGAGTGCTAATAATTAATCAATTAAACTACAAATGCCTCTGTAAGTGGTAAAGCTCGAAGAATTACGGTGACCTAATTGTTTTCTACAGACAGCAGAAGAATAGATGACAGAATAGATCATGCTGAAAAACTGAAACCACTGGGAAAGAGAAGTCTTTTTTTACTCTTATTCACATGAGGGCAGAGGAAGCTTCCTTAGAGAGCAAAAAACTATAACGCATTCCAGACTTGCAAAAGAGTTTCATTAGACAGCAACAGGGTTTCCTCTTATAGTTCAGCAAATATTTTTGCTCAGTCTAGTGACAAACAACAAGCCTTTTTCCTGCTCAAAAAATATTTTATAACTTTCATCCTCCCAGTGCTGTATAATTAGTTATGTGAATATATTCCTCACTAGGGTTTAGAAAACAGGATTCCCTACTCCAAGAGAGTATAACCAGAGAAGCCAGGGCAAAACCATGCGGGTTTTTCTCCCAAGGTTGTCAAAATGCAGAAAAAAATCATAGAATCATAAAACAACCAGGTTGGAAGAGTCCCACTGGATCATTGAGTCCAACCATTGCTATCAAACACTAAACCATGCCCCTTAGCACTTTGTCCACTCCTGCCTTAACACCTCCAGGGAAGG
>WAAB01025701.1:0-37537 GCA_013389865.1 Piaya cayana | reverse complement strand
AAAAAAAAAAAAAAAAGGCCCTGGATTTTGTTTCAGATCAGATGTTAAAATGTCATGAAACATAAACCCCAGCTCTGCTGGATTACATCACCTTGCCAGCTATGCAGGTAGGGGAGGGCAAGCACTGTCCTGCACACAGGGGAAAACCAGCCTGGGAAACATATGCAGGATGGCCAGGGGAGGAGACAAGTGAGGAACCCAAGCCTGTTGCTGTCTCTTTGCTGCTAAAACTCACATCAAGGCTGATTTCAGCCCTCTGGCAGGCAAAAGGCAAAAAGATTCCGCTGGCCATAGTGGGGCACCTTCAGATGGCCTGGGTTTGGTGGCCCTACAGTAATCTATGGCTTCTCCTTGGAAATACGAGTCTAAGCAGAGAAAACCAATAGTATTTTGTGAGGCTATGAAGGAGAAGGTGGCTCAAAAGTGGGACTCCGCCTTTACTGCTCTTTCCCACTGCATCCCACAGGGGCTCAGGGGATGTCAATGGGACTGCAGAAGATAGAATCAGGGAAAAGCCCTCTCAGCTCATCCAGTCTGACCATCAGCCCAACCCCACCCTGCCTGCTAAACCCTGTCCCAAAGTGCCACAGCCACACAGTTTTTTAACCCCTCCAGGGATGGAGACTCCACCACTGCCCTGGGCAGCCTCTGTCAGGGCTTCACCACTCTGTCAGTAATGGAATTTTCCCCTAATATCCAATCTGAACCTTTTCTGGCACAACTCAAGGCCATTTCCTCTTGTCTAAGATGCTAAGTGGAGGGGACACCACCACAGTCACACGCACTTCAGTGCTTGCGGATCAGGCTGAGGGTCTTGGAGGTTGGAAAGCCGTGACAATCTGTCACAAGCAAAGACAATCCCATAAACCCCTGAGTTGACTGAGAGCCTGATTTGGGTGCTCTCAGTCTCCCTTGAGAGTACTCTGCCCCGTGTTTATTACATAGCAGGGTGTTAGAATGCAGGTGCTGCAAACATGCCCCCCTCCTCCCCCCGATTTCCTGCAGGAAGCCAAAAGAGCTCAGATAGGGCTGTGGGTGGAGGTGTGGGCTAATGAGAAGACCTCAAGGCAGCAGCAGCAGAGGATTGTGCAGGTAGGCACTGGTAGAGAAGATACTGTAAACCAGCAAAATCGCAGATAAGGCTGAGAGATAGGGAAGTGAGAGCAGCATCCTCCCATCAGACACACGCACAGGGCTCCAGGGTGGTCGAACCCAGCTGGGTGGTGGATGCAGGCAAAGAAAAGCCCTGTGCACACCCACCACTGCTGGGGGTGCTGAGAAAACAAGGGTTTAGCTACTGGACCTATTACTCCTCCTCTCTCAGGGCTTACAAATGGAAGGATATTTATTCTAGGCTATGGCTGGATTGAGTGGCATCACTTGTTAAAATAGTGGTGATTATAGAATCACCAGGCTGGAAGAGACCCACTGGATCATCAGGTCCAACCATTCCCATCAGTCACTAAATCATGTCCCTCAGGACCTTGTCCACCCATCCCTTAAACACCTCCAGGGAAGATGACTTGTTTCTTGCCTTGGAACACAAAGATTTCACCCCTACTTTTATAGTCAGTGATTTCAGGGGCTTATGCAGGCAGGTGGAGTGAGTGGAAGCATTAATCCTCCCTTTCTCAGCTCAGAGACACAGGATCCTAGGGGGCCACCTCTGATGGATGTTTGCCTAACCTTAAATCAACCAGGAAGGACATAGTGGTCCTCCTCCAGAGACCTGCCTCACTGGCGCTGCATGTTACTACTGTAGCTGATAGGAAGCATTTAGGGATGTCCAACCCATCTCTCCAGGGTTTCTATTCTCATCCATTCTCCAGTGGCATTACACCATCCATTTCATAATAAAGCTTTGCCAGACAATGGGCTGTTTTCACATCTTTCATTTCCTAGATTAAAGAAACCCCAGTTATTTAAGATTTCCTAATAAACCATGATTACTAAGGCTCATCTTATTTTAAAACCATAAAATAGTTTGGGTTGGAAGAGACCTCAAAGCCCATCCAGCCCTACCCCTGCCATGGGCAGGGACACCTCCCCACTGGATCAATTTACTCCGAGCCCCATCCAACCTGGCCTTGAACCCCTCCAGGGATGGGGCAGCCACCACTGCTCTGGGAAACCTGTGCCAGGGCCTCCCCACCCTCATCATGAAGAATTTCTACCTAATCTCTAATCTAAATATTCCCCCTTCTAATTTAAAGCCATTCCCCCAAGTCCTTTCCCTGCCCTCCCTGATCAAGAGCCCCTCCCCAGCTTTCCTGGAGCCCCTTTCAGCACTGAAAGCTGCTCTAAGGTCTCCCCACAGCCTTCTCTTCTCCAGGCTAAAGAACCCCAACTCTCTCAGCCTGTCCTCATAGTAGCCATTCTCCAGCCCTCAAATCACCCTCATGTCCTCCTCCAGACACATTCCAGCAGCTCCATGTCCTTCATGTGCTGAGGACTCCAGAACTGGATGCACTTCTCCAAGGTGGGAGCCTCACCAGAGCAGAGTAGAGGAAGAGAATCACCTCCTTCGTTCTTCTGGCCACACTTCTTTCTATTCTTTGCACCTCTCCTCTGGATTTCCTCCAGTTCATCAACACCTTTCTTAACCCATGAGCCAAAAGCAGACAGGGCACTCCGGTCCCAGCATCAGGCTGTGAAGAACCACATACCCCATATCTCCCACGATCACTATATGACACACATTTCTCTGCAAAGAACCCCAGGTTTTTGAACGTCAGCGCTGACTAACCCTCCAAACTCAGATCCACCCGAGCACAGGTAGTGTCTCTTCCATCAGTAGAGTTGTTAATGGAAATATTGACTCCAGCTGCCCTGCAGAGAGGCTGCTGCAGTGCCCTCTGTGTTTGCCTGCTCTGAGAGTGAACTGGCATTAACTGCTCCCGGAGCAATTTAAGAGCTGGCTGTGCCTTATTTTCTGCTGAATTCACCTAAGCATGTTCCTCAGCTCCAAAATCTTGCTTAGTAGAAGATCAATGTGTTGTCCTATCCGACCGTGGGAATTTCTTGCTGTCTGCCCAGCCTGGTTGGCTATAGCAGAGACTGTTCCATGCAGGCACCCTCATAACAGCAGGGAGACAGCCAGGGTGAAGTGGTGAGAAGTGAGAAATCAAGGACGTTTTTGTGAAAGGCTGCAGAGATGGGGGCACACTTTTGGGTTCAGGATTCATGGGTTCTTGTTGGGTTCTATGATTTGTGGTATCACTTCATGGTATCGTGCCCTCAGCCCCATGGTGTGAGTTTTGGGGTTGTCCTGTGCAGGGGCCGGAGCTGGACTTGATAATCCTTGTGTGTTGGGTCCCTTCCAACTCAGGACATGCTATGATTGTGTGCACCCCTTTGGGCTCTTATTCAACTATTTGCTGCACGAGCTCTTTGACCTCAGCAGCTTCTCAGCTCAAGGCTGGGATGCCTTGGCTGAAATACTCTCTCAGGCTGAGAGAGTTGGGGTTGTTCAGCCTGGAGAAGAGAAAGATGTGAGAAGAACTTAGAGCAGCTTCCAGCTCTGGAAGGGGCTCCAGGAAAGCTGGGGAGAAGTTTTTTACAAGGGCCTGGAGTTATAGGATATGGAGAATGGCTTTAAATTGGAGGGGGGAAGATTTAGACGTGAGGTGTGGGACCATCCTGACACAACCACGGCGTTTCTGGTAATGAAAACACCCACCCGACACCATAAAGAGAGGCTGAGGATGCTCTTCAGTGCTGCATGTTGCTCTTACCTAGACCAAACCAAAGTCCTACAGGTCTCTGGTGAACAGGGAGTGAGGGAGCATTATCAAACACCTTTATTTTGCAGGAGATTTGTGTTGACAGTCTCCTGTCTCTGCTGCAGCTTAGGGTGGCTGGACAAAAAGCCACTGGCTCTATCTTTACTAATAAAACCCACCCAAACTGGACAGCACGTCATACACTTCACCAGTGGCTGCGAGCTCTAAAATATCTCTGCCAGACAGGTCTGTGGGCATCTGCACAGCTCCCAGTCAGTGGGGTTTGATTTGTATGTACAGTCCAGCACGGCTCCAGGCTGCAGGGCCTGTGATGGGGAGGGTGGCAGCAACTTTGCCCTGGGAAGCCAGTCCCCTCTCCGGGTGATTTTGTGTTTAAAGTATAAATTTAGCTCTGCTTTGGCCTCTTGTGTAATTCAGTTTGACTGGCAGCAGGCTGGCAGGCTGGTCAGGCATTGTGAACCATCCACGCCATGCGATGAGAAACACCTTGGGCAGACGGAAGGTCTGAAGCAGCTGTCCCATCCCATCTCGTCCCATCCTGTCCCGTCCCGTCCCATCCCATCCCATCCTCTCCTCCTCTTTGATAGGAAGGAAAGAACTGGCAACACTACAGCTCTACATGCTTGTTTCATAGAATCATAGACTGACCAGGTTGGAAAAGACCCACCGGATCATCGAGTCCAACCATTCATTTCAAATACTAAACACTAAACCATGCCCCTCAGCGCCTCATCCATCCGTCCCTTAAACCCCTCCAGGGAAGGTGAATCAACCACCTCCCTGGGCAGCCTGTTCCATTGCCTAATGACCCTTTCCATGAAAAATGTTTTCCTAATGTCCAGCNCACCCGTCCCTTAAACACCTCCAGGGAAGGTGACTCAATCCCCTCCCTGGGCAGCCTCTGACAGTGCCCAATGACCCTTTCTGTGAAAAATATTTTTCTAATGTTCAGCCTGAACCTCCCCTGGAGGAGCTTGAGGCCATTCGCTCTCATCCTGTCCCCTGTCACTTGGGAGAAGAGCCCAGTTCCCTCCTCTCCACAACCTCCTTTCAGGGAGTTATAGAGAGCAATGAGGTCTCCCCTCAGCCTCCTCTTCTCCAGCCTAAACAGCCCCAGCTCTCTCAGCCGAGTAAGATGTGAGTCTTGTTCATCTCCAGCTCTGTGGGAAACACCACGACCTCTTTCCTGGAGTTCTAGTAGCAAGTGGGAGGAGGAAGCAAGACTCTGCCCATGGAGGGAGAACAGGAAAGCATCTTCCCCAGGAGAAAGGTGGGCTCCTGGGGAGGGAAANGGATCAGGGGCTCCAAGCCCCATCCAACCTGGCCTTGAACCCCTCCAGGGATGGGGAAACCACAAGCTCTGAACCCCAGCACCCAAATCCTCATGGCATTCAGCATAGCAGACCAGAACCCATCAAGGATCCAGCCCTGGGTGCTGCACAGGGCTACACCAGGCGGTCCCAAATGTCCCTGTCAAGATCTCAGCTCAGAAACACTCGTACTAGCCCCAGACATAGCAAGATTAGAGCTGCAGGTCTAGTCTCAAATCTAAAATCATTCATTCTAGGTGATTTATAGGTTTTCCTTTGTCCCTGCTGTGTTTTCACAGTTTGTCCCCACTCCAGCAAGGCTCCTGTTCAGCTGGGTTTGAGGTCCCTGCGTCCCCCTCAGCGGGGATGAGCCTCACAAACTCATTTCACAAGTGGCTCACCCGCTGACCCAGGGTCTCCAGATTACCAAGGGCTGAGCTAAGGCTGAAATCTCCCAGACAAGCGGCTTTCTCAGGAAGTGCTGGCCTGGAAAACACAGCCTGAGAGAAAATAAACTCCTCCGAGCCACAGAAAAATCCTCAAGCCTGCAATTTCTTCGTTGCTGTCTGGAAAGGGCTGGGGCTGTCTTTTCCAAAAGGCTAAAACACAGGGTAGGGATGTTATTTTAGAGAACGGCTGAGCCTCTTCAAACCTCCTGACAAATGACTCCGTCCCCAAGTGCTGTTTGTGCAGATGCAGGGCCAGGCTGGGCTCCAGGCCACGTCCTCCCCCCGCGGGATCGGCTTTGGAAAAATTACGCACAGGGGGAGTGGAAAAGAGGCTGTTTTGCAGGTGGTGCTGGGTTGTTCCAGATATGGAGCGCAAACACAATTGCAAATGAATAGAATTCCCACCTCCTCCCTCCCCACAAAGGCTGGGGGTTAGTGGCCAGGTGCAGAAGCGCAGGGATCATGGAATGGTTTGAGTTGGAAGGGACCTCAAAGCCCATGTAGTTCCACCCCTGCCATGGGCAGGGACACCTCCCACTGGATCAGGGGCTCAAAGCCCCTTCATGCTGAGCTTCTTAAACACCAGCACCTCTGAGTCCTCCTCAGGGCTGCTCTCAGGAAGCTGTGGATGTTGGAGCTCTGTGATGAGGAGACGCTCTGTGCAGGACCGCACCCTCCAGCACAGCAGGCACCTTCAGAGGGATAGAGCTGGTCTGTGTTCTGGAGCTCCATGGAGCCCCAGGAGCTGATTCAGGACAACAAAAAGTTGTGCTTCACCCTTTCCTTGGCTTCCCACAGCTCAGCCACCACTTGCTCCAAGTCTCACTCTTGGTGAGGATCAATCATTTCCTGTGCAGTCCCTCCCCAGCTGCACCCCAGGGTCCTGCAATTCACTTATTTTTGACAAATTTCCTTTAAAAAACACATGGAATCAAAGGATCGTGGAATGGTTTGGGTTGAAAAGAACCTCAAAGCCCATTTGGTTCCACCCCTTTCTATGGTCAGGGACACCTCCCACTGCATCAGGGGCTCCAAGCCCCATCCAACCTGCCCTTGACCCCCTCCAGGGATGGGGCAGCCACCACTGCTCTGGGCAACCTGGGCCGGGGCCTCCCCACCCTCACACCAAAACATTTCTTCTTCAAATTTCATCTCAATCTTCCCTCTTTCAGCTTAAAGTCATCATTGGTGGCTGTGACTAGACATGCCTCATCAGCCACAGACCTGAGGATGCAACTGGTGGATACCAGCCCCACCTGCCAAAAAGAGAGGGAGGTCAACTGTGGAGTCTCTCTAGTAATGTGCAGTGAGTAATTGCTAATGGCTCAGCCTCATGTGAAACAGCTTTCAGAGTAAATAATTGCCTCCTCCAGGTGCTGAGGCAGGATGAGGAGACCTCACGGTTTGACACAGTCATTCAGCAACCATATGCACAAAGCATCACTGCTCTGCCCACTGCTTTGTCTTGTTCAGCAGATGACAAAGGCGTCCATCGGGTCATTAACTCGAATTTCCCAATCAGTTTTGCTACCAGGAGGACCATTTATCATCTCACGCAGGAAACCTTGCACACAGGTAGCACACCATTATTTTATACTGTGCCATCAGGTCTCCCATGAGAGAGCTTTGTTCTCTCGGTTTGGTGCACGGAGCATGTGTTTGCTTAATGTCTCTCTCCCAACACCAAGTCTCTTCTCTGTTGTGTCACAGACTCACAGAATGTCCTCAATTGGAGAGGACCCACAAGGACCATCGAGTCCAACCCCTGTCCCTGCACAGGACACCCCAACGTTCACACTGTGGGGCAGAGGAACTTGGCCAAACACTGCTGGAATATTGTGAGGTTTGATGCTGCGACTACTTCCCTGGGAGCTGTCCCAGGGCTCCACCACCCTCCGGGGGTAAAACCTTTTCCTAATGTCCAACTTAAGTGTTTTCCCTGGCACTGCTGGGTCCAGCTGGTGGTACAGAAGCCAAAAGCAGAGCTTCCAGGATGGTGGTGAACGCTGAGCAGAGAAGATTCATGGCCTGAGTATCAGTGGAGGTACCTTGACTCTATGAATTAGGTTGTAGGGTCCTTTGGGAGTCTGTGGAGAGATGTCTGCACCTCTAATGCCCCTGTGTTAGATGTCTAGGTGTCACCTCCAGACAGGTGTCTCACCCTCTAGCACTGGTTGCTTCTCTTGCTGGACAACCAGTACCAGCAACAATGGTGCTGGGGACAACTAGCTCAGGCTTTCAGATTCAGCTTGAAGATGCTGACGTTAGAGAAGTTCAGTCTCTGATTATTTGAACCACCAACTCCAGGCAAGTGAATAATAACTTGTTGGCAATGAGTCTGCTTTGAATTATAGAATCATAGAATCATAGAATCATAGAATCGTGGAATCGTGGAATCATAGAATCATAGAATAGTTTGGGTTGGAAGGGACCTTAAAAATCATCCAGTTCCAACCACCCTACCATAGGCAGGGACATCCCACAAGAGCAGGCTGCCTGAGGCCCCATCCAACCTGTCCTTGAACACCTCCAGGGATGGGGTAGCCACAGCTTCCCTGGGAAACCTGTTCCAGTGCCTCACCACTCTCACGGAGAAGGAATTCCTCCTTACATCTAGCCTAAATCTGCCCCTCTCCTCACCTGTAACCAGCTTCCCTAGTGATGCTGGCCTGGCATCAATAGTCCCCTTCCTCCTGAAGGACTGATGTACTGAGAAGGGGGTGCCCAATCTCCTAAGGGATGCTGTCTCCTGCTGCTTTCCCACCTCTCCAGGCCATCTGCTGACTTCCAAGGAGGTGGTCCATGCTTTGGCATCGCAGATCCAGAGCTTAGGCTGAGCACGTGTTACGCTGCAGCTGTTCTGAGCTCCCTCCAAGTTTTCCATCCAAGTACTTGATAATTATCTGAGAGTACATGGAGCTGCTGATCCTATCATTGGTGGGATGTACATCTGCACAGAAGGTCACAGTGACCACTCCTTGCTGGGGGGTGGCTCTAATCTCAGCTATGAGCACATGGGGAAGCCTCCTCTGCCCTTGGAGGGCTGTGAAGCCGCACATCTTTCCTCTAGAAAACCTGCAGCCCCTGCTTGGTGACTGGAATCAAAAAGGGAAGGGAAGGGAAGGGAAAGGGCAATCATAGCAAGAGCTGATAGCAAGTAGTTAAAGACTTTTCAGTTCACAGAGATATCTAGTATTCCTGCATCTCCTCCTGTTTCCTTAAGTCACCTGAAGCCTCCTGATAGCTTAGCTTCCAGCAAAACCCAGCATTACAGAGGTCCATGGGTGGGATTTCTCGACTCCACAATTGACTGATTAACCTGTGACACAGGATAGCAGATGTTGGTTAGAAATGTAATGTGCTCATGTGCCAAAGGAGCCTTATGGAGACATAGAATCATGGAACTAGTAAGGTGGGAAAAGACCTCTCAGCTCATCCAGTCCAACCCACCATACCTGCTAAACTACATCTCCATGTGCCACTTCTACATAGTATTTGAACCCCTCCAGGGATGGAGACTCCACCACTGCCCTGGGCAGCCTCTGCCAGGGCTTTACCACTCTTTTGGTAAATATATTTTCCCAACTATCCAATCTAAACCTCCTCTGACACAACTTGAGGCCATTTCCTCTTGTCTATCACTTATTACTTGGGAGGAAACATCAGCACCCACTTCACTTCAACCTCCTTTCAGGTAGTTGCAGTGAGCAATAAGGTCTCCCCTCAGCTTCCTTTTCCCCAGGTTCCCTTGTGGGAACTTCTGAAGAAGCTTCAAAGCAGAAGATTCAGTGACTGTGGGGAGCATGGCCAGAAAGAGCAGGGGAGGTGCAGGTCAGCCCTCATGGGCAGTGGCAGATGCTGGTGTGGGGAGGGGAGGAAGCCCAGCTGTAAAACTGCTCTCCCCAAGGAGGAACCTCCACCACTGGGGTATCTTCCGAGAAAGCTGAAAACAAGGGAAGGTTTTCCAGCTCCTGCCAGCCCTCTGCTTGCTGGGAGATGGGTTGGTTTGCCCTTCATTGACATGACGCTGATGGGTGACCTCAGATCCTGCAGAAGGAGTGAGAGAGAACTGCCTGCAGTGAATGTCCCTGCTCCCACAGCCTCACCACCCCTGTCAAACACAAATAGAGCCTGTCACTGTGCCCAAGTGGCCAAGAAGGCCAATGGCATTTTGGCTTGTACAAGAAATAACATGGCCTGCAGGACCAGGGAAGTGATTGTGCCCCTGTACTCGGCACTGGTGAGGCTGCACTTTGAATCCTGTGGGATTTGGGCCCCTCACCACAAGAAAGACATTGAGGTCCTGGAGTGTTGTCCAGAGAAGAGCGACAAAGTTGGTGAAGGAGCTGGAGAACTAAGTCTTACGAGGAGTGGCTGTGGGAACTGAGGTTGTTTAGCCTAAAGTGGAGGTTGAGGGGAAACCACATCATTCTCTACAACTACCTGAAAGGAGATTGCAGCAAAGTGGCAGTTGGTCTCTTTGGTCCAAGTAATAGGTGATAGGAAGGGATGGAATGGCCTCAAGTTGTGGCAGGGGATGTTCAGACAGGACATCAGGAAAAATTTCTTCACTGAAGGGGTTTTATCAAGCACTGAAACAGGCTGCCCAGGGAGGTTGTCAATTCACCGTCCCTGGAGCTATTTGAAAGGCAGGTAGATGAAGTGCTTGGGGATATGATTTAGTAGTGGACAGGTACGGTTGGAGCTGATGATCTCCAAGGTCTTTTCACCCTAATGATTCTATGATCCTATGAGTCTATAAGGAAACCTCTTTTCTTTCCAGAGCCTGCAAAAGCATGGTTTGCTAGAAGGTGGAGTTAACAACTCCACTAAACTGAGGAGGGGGTGGGAGGGACATGAGCATGGAGACATTTGGCATGAAGCAACAAGCCCTTATGGTAACCCTGATGAGCTCAGGGGTGTGTTCAGCTTTCCAGCCTGCCGAGAAGCACTTTCCTGGCCTGTTTTGCAGCGTGACTTCTAGAAGACTGGGAATCCTTCCAAGCTAGGACCTGGGGGCCTCGATTTCCCTGGAGCAAACTGGTTGTTAAAAGGCCGCAGTGTGGGGCATCTTGGTGATTTTTTTTGTGTTGTTGTTCTCCTGCTGTTTTGTGTTAAATCCTCTCCAGGGATGCAAAGAACAATAATTGTTTGGGAACGCCTATCAGGAAACATTGGCTACACCCCCAGTTTCTTCAGGTTTGGAGTTGAAGTGACCGAAGCCAAATGAGATGTTTCCACTGACACAGACGAGAAGCTGGAAACCCGGCTGTGTCGTACAGGAATTTAAAAAATGCAAGTTTGACCATAAAAAAAAAAGAAGTTATAAATTTGAGGGCAGCTCTGCCTCTCCGCCTGCTACAAAGTCACTGTGCAGCAGTGCTTGGATTGCAGGGGATGATCCTCCAAGGATCCTGCCAAGGTGCAGCCCTGCTTTCCAGGGTGCCAGCCCTGCTGCCACAACCCACGAACAGCAGAAGCAAACCAGAAGCCGTGTGGCCAGAGGCAGCCAGTGGAGACACCCCATCCCTGGGGATCCTTCGGGACAGGCAGCATCCAAGCCAGTGGGTCGTGGAGCAGAGCCGAGCAGAGGGAAGTGTTGGTGATGAGAGGGTTGCAAAACAGTTTCCTGTTTACTTCTCTCTTATTTCTTTTCTCTGTTAACTATGGGCTCTACCTACCAAGTTGTGCTTTCACCAGTGATCACAGAATCATAGAATCACCAGGTTGGAAAAGGCCTCTGAGGTCATTGAGTCCAACTATACTACCTGTCATTAAAATGTATCTTTAAGTACCTCATCTATTCATCTTTTAAACACCTCCAGGGATGGTGACTCAACCCGCTCCCTGGGCAGCGTATTCCAGTGCCTTGACCCTTTTGGTGAAAATTTTTTTCCTAATGTCCAGCCTGAACCTCCCCTGGCGGAGCTTGAGGCCATTCCCTCTCGTCCTGTCCCCTGTCCCTTGGGAGAAGAGCCCAGCTCCTTCCTCTCCACAACCTCCTTTCAGGTAGTTGCAGAGAGCAATGAGGTCTCCCCTTAGCCTCCTCTTCTCCAGGATAAACACCCCCAGCTCTCTCAGCTGTTCCTCATCAGGCCTGTTCTCCAGCCCCTTCCCCAGCTTTGTTGCTCTTCTCTGCACTCGCTCCACAGCCTCAACATCCTTCTTGTGCTGAGGCGCCCAGAACTGCACACAGGATTCGAGGAGCGGTCTCACCAGTGCTGAGTCCAGGGTCAGAATAACCTCCCTGGACCTGCTGCCCACACCATTTCTGATGCAGTGGAAAGCCCTTGAATCATAGATCCATGTCCTGTGTTGGAAGGGACCCACAAGGACCAGAGTCCAGCTCTGTCCCTGCACAGGACAACCCCAAAGTTCACACCATGGGGCTGAGGGTGTCCCTGTCCCCCCAATCCTCTTCTGTTGAGGACCCCACTGCGTGCACGTGCCCATCCTCAGCATCCCTGCACTGCCTGCTTGCAGCTGGAAGAGACAGTCCCTCTGGGTCCTTAATGATATTTAATCCCTTGAGTTGATTAAAATAGTACATGAAACAGAGGTCTGGGGCATAATGGGAATAATAGATGTGGGCAGGGCATAATTGCATGGTGAGTGGGACTTCACTAAATGAGCTGTAATCTGTTGTTCTGCTGTAAAGGGGAAGGATTTGAGCATTATTCTTTTTTTTCGGTTGAAAGTCTCAGCTCTGAGGAAGTGATCCCCAGCTGGGGCAAAGCAGCACGGCTTGGTGGGTTTCTTATTTATAGTATGGGGACTGGAAGCTATTTTAAACCAGGCTGGCAGTCTGGCAACCTGGGCCAGGGACTCCCCACCCTCACAGCAAAACATTTCTTAGTAAAATCTCATCTCAATCTCCCCTCTTGCAGCTGAGAACAATTCCACCTTGCCCTGTCCCTGCCCTCCCTGATTCAGAGGCCCTCCTCAGTTTTCCTGGAGCCTCTTTCAGTACTGGAAGCTGCTCTAAGGTCTCCCCGCAGCCTTCTCTTCTCCAGGCTGAACAACCCCAACTCTCTCAGTCTGTCCTTGTTCAGGAGGTTCTCCAGCCCTCGGATCGTCTCCCTGGCCTCCTATCAGATTCATGTCATAATACTTATCATCAAATGCAACTTGGCTCCTTCCTCCTCCACTAAGGCTGAATTTGGAATGAATGAACCTAATAAAAGCAAAGAGAAAGAGAGCTCTGTGGGGTGTAGGTCAGCATTACTGCAAAGACAGATTCTTGCACTGGACGAGGCCTTTTGTGGTAGCTCAGAGGAAGGGAATTGCTGGGATATCCATTTCATTGTCCCCAAGAGCTTGGGTTTGCAGAGCCAAGGACCTAAAAAGGACTGATTTGCCTACCCTTCAGGATGGGGAAACTGAGGCAGGGTGAGGCTGCAGCAAAGCAGGGCAGGGAGGAACCTGGGGCCTGGCTCCATCCCTGCAGCATCCTTGTTCCACATCAGGATGAGACCCCTGGCACTCACCATGCCGCTGCCTCTCCCAGCGCTGGAAGGGGACGATTACCACCTCAGCAGGGTCCCTAAATCACAGGAGAAGGAGAGCCTGGTGTATCCAGCCATGCACAGACCCACCTGACTGCACCGGGACGTGCAAAGGGAATTCTCGCTCTTTTCCATTGCTGCTGTTGCTTTTTCCTCTGCAATAAGCCCCACGGATAACTGAAGAGCTGTCAGAAGCCAAGCTCTGCGTCCATTAGGCTCTCTTTCTTTGGGCCATGAAAGCCTTTAGCTTCTCTGGCTACAAGTGTTGTCTGATCTGGTGTTGATGAACCCTGTCTGGTCAGCCCAAAGCACAAACCCAGGTTAAGAAAAACTTGAGATATTTTTCTTAACAGTTTCCTGTTTCCTTTTTTTTTTTTTTGTCTTTGAGCCTTAAACATTTATGACTTTGTTTGGTTTTTGGTTCTGAGCCCTCTCTGTCTCAGCAAAAGGCCCCAAACTAAAACCCAAACACACTCAAAAGCTGAAATTCTCGTGAAACCACAGCATCCACCCAAGCCAGGGGGTTGGAGGCAGCCACGCAAGTGCAGGTCCCTGAGCATGACCCCAAAGGAGGGCAGTGCTCTTGCTCTCCCGTGCATGCATGAAACTGTGGGGTCAGTGGGGCAGGATCCCACCTTTGTCCCCATGCAGAGGTGTCCAGAGCTGGGGCAGCCTTGTCCCTGCAGATGTGAGAAAGCAGCATCCCCCTTCCCTGCAGGAGGCTGAGCTGCACCCAGGCTCTCTTCTCTCTTGAAAGAATCGTGGCAGTGCCACCTCTGTCTTATCCCTGACTCTCAGGAAGAGCTTTGCAGGTGTAGCCACCTCTCTCCAGGGGCCTTGGGAGGAGGAGAAATGAGGGTGCAGGCTGTGCAGATGGAGGGGAAAGCGAGCTGTGAGGCATTTTGGAGAGGTGTGGGTTGCCTTGCCCTCAGTGCCCAGGCATGGGATGCAGTAAGGGAAGGGGGTTGTGGTCCCTGCTAGTGCTGGCAGGCATCTCGCCCTCGGGGAAAGGATTTTCCTCCTGCCCTATAAGGATATAACCAGCCTCGCAGCCCCCAAGACTGCTCCTCGTCACATGCCCAGCCCTGGTTTTGAGTGGGGATGGAGAAATTGTAAAATGCTGGGGATGAAACAGTGGCATAGTGGCTTGGGGCATCAGCCACCCCCCACACCGAGCCCCACACCGTCCTGCTCTGGGGCCTGGGCTGTAGCCAGGAGCTGCAGCTGGGGAGCGTGGAGGGGAAAGAGCAAAGCCTCAATTCGGTTGTTTTTATTGCTTCTTTATATGGCAATGTTCCCTCGTCCTCTGCTGCAAGCTCCCAGAGCTGTTTCTGCCCGTCCCTCCTTTGTGTCCCACTCTGCTGGGAGCACCGAGGTTCTGTGGCCTCCTCTGTGGAGCACGGGGCATGAGGACCCCTCTGAAAGCCCCAGCTAGAGGGTCACCCCTGCTCCCAGGCTCTGGTGTCCCTCCTGGCTGGGCTGCATGGTCATTCTGTGGTTTCGTGCCCTCGAGTTGACTCTTTGGGATGGCTCTGCGGCAACAGGACGTGCAGAAATCCCCAAGGTTGCTCGCAAGACACCCGTGCCCTCCCATTGAGCTTTACTGTGGAATTTATGTTCCCTTTCCTAAAATAAAGAAAAAAACCCTTGGTTTTAGAAACCCAGTCATTTATCCAAGTAATTCTACTCCACCCCCAGTAGGGAGTTTTCTTTCTATCAAAGGTACTACTGTCTCCCTCCAGATCCAAGGAAAAGGCAAAGGCTTGCTGTAGTTTTGAGGTTGAGCCCCCTGATCCAGTGGGAGGTGTCCCTGCCCATGGCAGGGGGTGGGACGGGATGGCCTTTAAGGTCCCTACTGACCCAACCCATTCCATGATTCTCTGGAGCGGCGGTTTTGCAGGTCTCTGGCTGCTTGTCCACTGTTAACACAGTGTGTTCATGTCTGCAAATCACTGCAATGTGCGTCTCTGGCTCAGATGCCTCCCCAGGCTCTAGCAATTGCCCTTTACCTCCCTAATCTTGGGGGTTATTTGACCACATGTCTTGGTCAAACTGTGTTAGGATGAAGGAAGAGCTCATACAGGCAAGCTGCCGCCCGAGGCAGAGGTGCAACAGATGCTCTACAGGCTCAAAGCTTAAACTTGAAGCATCTGAGCGTCCTTGATCTTCCAGCTCTGCTCAGAACCTCAGCCTGCCTCCACAGGAGACCTGTAAATTAAACACAAACCTCATTCTGCTGGACTTCAGTGCTCGCCAGCTCCTGCGAGGGCTCAGCAGGCTGCTTGCCTGTGGAGCCTGCAGAGGGCAGGGAGCCCTCCAAGCCTGTTTGCTGGTGTGTTTTGCTTCTTGAAGGCTGAGCTCATGCTCTGGGCAGGGAGAGAGGGACTTGAGGAGCTCTGCTATGCCCCATACATATTTTCATGAGACTGGCAGTTGAAATACTGCCAAGCTGGCGTGAAACCAACCCACAGATTCAGGTCCTTTAAGAAAAGGGAAGGAACACACTGTGTGAGGTTACACAAACCTTTCTCCTTAAGAAATAGAGCTGAAACCATCTAGGCATTGGGGACAGCTTCCTCAAAGGTGGAGGGTCCTGCACTTTTGGAAAGGGATGAGCAGCTTAGAAACTGGGCTCGCCGAAGGCTTGGAAATGGAGGAGATGCATCCTAAGGTGCTTCTGAAACTTGGCTTCCACTTGTGAAATGGTCACAAAACCTACAGCATCCTTCTGCGTGCTTGTGGGGGGAAGGGGATGTTCTTCTCAGCCGCGGTCCCTGGTGTGGGCACCGAGGTGTCAAGCTCTCAAAAAGTCCCTGGGCAGGGGACTGAGCTGCTGTGGCCTGGGCAGGCTGTGCCAGTCTTTATCCTCTTCCCATAATGGCTTTGACTTGGTTTCTCCCATCAGGCTTGGACTCAGCTGTGGCATCAGCTGGGAAGAACATGCCAAGGACATCAAGTCTAGTGAAAGAGGATCCAACGTGCTCCTCTTCCCTGCCTTTCTGCAGAGGTGGGATGGGAGGGGAACAAGACAAGCCTGGGTTCCATTTCACTTGCTGCAACAATCAGGAGCTTCAGAACACCTCTGCCTGCTAGCCCTGATCAGCCTTTGCCAGAGCTCCTAAATTAATAAGGTTTGTACAACTCCTCCAGTAACAGCAGCCGGGTGGTTTGTGTTTTCCATACAAATGCTTTTCTTCGTGCTGCTGGCAGAAGAGGCTTTTTGTGTCCCTGATTAGAATTGCAAGAGAGGATGGCGTTTGACACTATGCACTAAAGAGGTGTGTTTAACCTCTGTAATTGCTACATGCTCCCCTGCCTCCTGCTGAACCACATCATCCAATTTCGGGCTGAGGTTAGGAAACCGCAGGGACAGGTAAAGTTTTCCGTGCTCTGGAGTAGTCTGTGAACAGGACGAACATTTATTTCTGATGGCAGATTTCTCCTGCTGCCCTGGGGGATTGGGGACGAACGTGCCCTTTAGGGTCACTTTAAGGATGCTGTTGGCAAAGTAATTTCTGCATCACAGTGGATCCAGCCTGGAGAAAAGTAAGGAGGAAAGGGGAACAGACATCTGGGACATGGGGCTTGTGCTGTTGACTCAAATTTGATTGCACAGGCTGCCCAGAGAAGTTGTAGCTGCCGCATCCCTGGAGGTGTTCAAGGCAGGTCGGATGGGGCTCGGAGCCCCCTGATCCAGTGGGAGGTGCCCCTGCCCATGGCAGGAGGTGGGACTGGATGGGTTTTGAAGTCCCTTCCGACCCAAACCATTCTGCAATCTGTGATTTAGATCAAATCTGGTTTAGTCTGTTTGCAGGAGCACGTTTCAGTCAGGTGCTGCACAGGTCTCCCAGAAGAGGGCAGGGAGGTGATCGCTCCCAGCCATCCACCACCTAGAACTAAGCAGAACTTCTTTAACTGCAAAAGCCTTTTAAGAAAACTGCTTGCACGTCACAAAATCTAACCTGCTTTAGCTCAGAACAAGCTGTCAGCACAGGTTGAACAAGATTCATTTGGCAAAGAGCTCTTGCAGCTCTCCGCCAGCGGCCGGAACAGCTCACCCAACCCAAAGCATCTTCTGGCTCTCACACCTTCCAGCAAACGCAAACATTGACGGCATTTCCTCTCTTGCTGCTCCGGTGGCTCCAGGGAGAAGGCTCAGAGGTGTCTCCACAGCCGGCCAGAGCAGAGTAATGCTCTGCACATTGTCTCAACTCCCGCACGTTGCAGCCAACTCTTGTCAGCTGCTAAAGTGAGCCTAAAAGCATTGTTTTGTTAAACCCTTTCCTACAGAAAACGTTCAGAAGGCAGTTTCTGCACCGAGAATAGGAGGATCCTCATCTCTTCAACAGTTTTTCTCCATGACGAATACCCATGCTGCTAAAGGTAGCATTTTAGGGTTTATTTTTCAGGTGAGAAGAGGTTGGTTACAGCCTCCAGCTACTTCTGCTTCTACCTTTTCTGTGCTTCTTGATCAGTAAGATCTATCCTATTTCAACACTGCGATCTTTGTGATGTGCTGAGCAGCCTGGGCCTCTCAGGTCTCCCATGGCAGGATGGGATATCTAGGATGGGGGTGAGGTTATTTTATCTCCTCCCTAGCCTCTCTAATCTTCTGGACCCCACAGAACCCTGCTTAGCCTCTTCCCAATCCTCCAGTATTGATCCGCTCCGTCCTTATTGTCTCCCGGCTGCTGGTGGGATGGAGAGAGCTCAGCTCCTGGGCAGGGCAGGACTTTTCTTCCACCAAAAGCAGGTCCCCTGAGAGAGTGTCTGAGCACAGACCTAGGGGATAAAATGCTTTTAGATGTTCTCTCGTAGTGGCAGAAGTATCTGATGGAGACAGATGGGATTTGGCTTTTCCTTACAGGGAAAGCTGAGTTCCTTCAGTTTTTGTGCAGAATGAGGCACCAAGTGAGTAACCAGCAATTTGTGGGCAGGGTGCTTGCCTGTGAAAGCACCGAGTTCACGTTCTCTCTCATTTGAATGAGGGATATTATTTTGGGATGGATGGTTTTCTTGGGATCTCTAAATGAAAGGGTGACTTAAATTGCCCCTCAGAGGGAAAACAAGCTTTGAAAGCCTAAACCCCCTCTATGAAAGCATTCCATGGTTTCTGGTGACCTCAGCAGCTGCTGAGCTTTGCAGTGAGACCTGATGCCTTCCCAAAAGGACGCTCTCCCCCACACGGGTCTGCTCCTCAACATGGGACTTGTTGCCACACAGAAACACCCTTGGGAGGTTGTGGGCTCTTTCTGCTACCCTACAAAAAATGCTCAAGGTGGTAGGTGGTCTGGGATATTGGAATGGACCAGCTCTNTGGAGAACAGGCCTGATGAGGAACAGCTGAGAGAGCTGGGGGTGTTTATCCTGGAGAAGAGGAGGCTGAGGGGAGACCTCATTGCTCTCTGCAACTCCCTGAAAGGAGGTTGTGGAGAGGAGGGAGCTGGGCTCTTCTCCCAAGTGACAGGGGACAGGATGAGAGGGAATGAAGCTCTGCCAGAGGAGGTTCAGGCTGGACATTAGGAAAAAATTTTCACAGAAAGTGTGATTGGGCACTGGCAGCGGCTGCCCAGGGAGGGGGTTGAGTCACCTTCCCTGGAAGTGTTTAAGGGACGGGTGGATGAGGTGCTGAGGGACATGGTTTAGTGTTTGATAGGAATGGTTGGACTTGATGATCCAGTGGGTCTATTCCAACCTAGTGATTCTATGATTCTATGTCTTCCTTCAGAAAAGTTGATGATTGCTCAGTGTAAGTCAGATTAAAATAAACACAAGGATCCCTCAAGGGTTTTACAGGTAACATGACAAATCCCCCAATGCACATGCAACCCACTCTTAGTACAGGCGTGTGCTGCAGCCTGCGAGCTCACGGGCCATTCCTCGGAGGTGCCAGCTCTCCTACATCAGAGCAAAACTGTCTATGGTCGAGCTGGGGGCAGCTGGCTCCTCTCCATAGCCCTGGACCTGCTGTGCACATACGAGTTCTTCACTTCTTAAAGAGGAACAGGCTGCTGCCAGTGCCTCTAGCAGGATGTGGTGCTTCAGCGCTAGGTGGGGGGCACTGATGACATCCTGTTGTGCACCAGCAGAAATCAGTGTCTGAAGAGCAGGGTCATGCCACCTCCTCAGGGGAAAAAAGCCCAAACCCACCTCCAGGTCCAACAGGCAGCAAGGAAGGAAACTGAACAAGACAATTTTTTGCTTGGACATTCTGAATGGTGGGAAATGCCGAGGGAGGATCACAACCTCAAGGACAGCTAAGGAGGTCTAGGTGTGTTGAACAAGCTCAACCCCAGAGACAGAACAACTTAGTCCAGCAGGCAGCTTAAGACCTGGAAACACATAGAAATGCAGCCACTTTCGCAGGAGAAGCCGGCAAAACAAATGACATCAGGAAAGCACCTTCTGCACTGTCTCCTTGAAGCCCTGGAAACTGGGAGAGTTTTCCAACTTGCTTCAGTGATTCCCTGTTTTGTTTTGGCCCAGCTCAAATGACTTGCCATATAATAACCATAGATTGTCCTGAATTGGAAGGGTCCTACAAGGACCATTGAGTCCAGCTCCTGTCCCTGCACAGGACACCCCAACATTCACACTGTGGGGCTGAGGGCTTTGGCCAAACACCACTGGAATATTGTCAGGCTTGGTGACTGCTTCCCGGGAGCTGTTCCAGGGCTCCATCACCCTCTGGGGGAAGAACCATTTCTTCATGTCCTACCTTACCCTCCCCTGGCATCTTCCTGCCATCCCCTTGGGTTCTATCATTAGTGGCCAGAGAGAAGAGTCTACTCCTCCTCCTCCTCCTCTTGTGAGGAAGCTGCAGAGTGTGATGAGGTCTCCCTTCAGTCTCCTCCTCAGCCATGATTATTCAGCACATGAGAACCTCAAACAGATATTTTTCTGTGACACCATTTGTCTGGAAATCATCTCTCCTAAGGATTAAATCAACCATGTTTTCCTCCCAGGTGTGGGCAGCAGCCGAAGGACATTCTTTCTAGTACTATATATATGCAAAGAAAAACCCCTCAAATTTGTTGCATTTTTGTTGAGATAGAAGATAGATTCATGAAAACCATCAGACTCTAAAATGATTTAGAGGCAAATTCCTATGCTCTGATCGTATTTCACTCAGCATGTTCGGTTTAACAGCCCGTATCACATAACCCAGCAGATCAAAACCACCCTAACGTTGACTTTGCCATTCTGGTCTCTCCCTCAGAAAAAAAGTCCTTCCTCATGAGAGGTCAATTTTCCAGAGGGGAAAAGCAAACTTTAAACCACCAGCTTTTCTCACATGGCAGCAATTTCTTTTTCCAATCATTCCTAATTAATAATGATCAGAAAGATCTTCAGCTAAAGAAAACCACAAGCAAACATGGAGTGCGCATCCCCTCCCCTTTATTTAAAGGTTTTAATCCTGTTCTTCAGCCTCTGTCTCCACACAGAGCTCAAGTTCCTTTTCCTTTCTTTAAAGCCGGTTGTCATTTCCTCTCCAAAATGCTTTCGCAATGAGGAACAGGCTCATAAAAATACCATTTTCGCCTTCCCCTTCTTCAGGAGAGAGGGGATGTCTTGCTGTAAAGTTTGTGCCCGCCCTGCACGCTAGAAGCCTGCAGTCCTCGAACTGCTTCAGAAATCAGCTGCAAACCTTCCTTCCATTGAGCCCCAGAGAAATGTCCCTTTGATTAGCTTCAAGCCACTGAGGTGATCGTCCAGCTCCCTGTACCCAGAGCTTCCCAGGGGCTGGTTGAGAAGCAGCCAGAGGTGGAGGATCAGGGGTAGATGGTGGGAGTAAGGGAGCCAAGATCCAGGAGAGAAATAGAGAGGGTGCAGGCAGTCAGTAAGTTGCCCACAAGCCAGCAATGTGCTCTTGTAGCCAAGAAGGCCAATAGTGTCCTGGGATGCATGGAGAAGACTGTGGCCAGCAGGGTGAGGGAGGTTCTCCTTCTCCTCTACCTTAGAGTGGCCCCATCTGGAGTCCTGTGTCCAGTTCTAGGCTCCCCAGCTCTGGAAAGAAAAGGAATGACTGGGAAGAACCCTGTGGAGGCCACAGAAATGAGGAGGGGACTACAGAACCTCTCTTATGAGGAAAGGCTGAGAGACCTGGCTCTGTGCAGCTTGGAGAAAACTGTGAGGGGATCATAAGATATCTAAAGATACCATAAGATTGTGAATATCTAAGGGCAGGTGGCAAAAGGAGGGGGCCAGACTGATCAGTGGTGACTAGTGATTGGACAAGGGACACCAGGCACAAACTGGAGCTTGGGAAGTTCCATGTCAACACAAGTTAAAACTTCTTTCCTGTGTGGGTGACAGAGAACTGGAACCAGTGCCCAGGGAGGGTGTGGAGTCTCCTTCTCCAGGGAGATCCAAACCTGCCTGGATGCACTCTGGTGCTTGAGGTGACCCTGCTGTAGCGCAGGATCAGACTGGATGAGCTCCAGAGGACCCTTCCAGCCCCCTTGTTCTGTGAATCCATGCAGGCTGTGGTTGGGAACACCCGGAGAGCAGGACCACCCACAATTGCTCCCACTGGCACCGAGATGTGCAGGTTTGTACCAGCACTTGCAAGGACCTGCTTGAGCAAAGAGGATGAACACATCATCCAGGGCTGATCTGCAGACAGGGAAGGTAACGCTGGACCCAACCGCTTCCATCAGCACCACTGCAGGGCTGCGCTGCTTTGCAGTTTGACCTAGCAGTGCTGGGAGTGATGGGTCAAAGAGGAGGAGGAGGAGGGCAGAGCAAGGCAAGAAGTTTGTCCTCCTTCCTTCTCCTCATCAGTTGAGGCCATACCCTAAAGTCCCTTGCTCACTGCCCACCTGCCAGTGCTGTTGCCCTGCTCAAGCAACACCCCTGGGTGCACAGAGCAACAACCAGCGCTACCGCCTTTGCACCTCGACACACAAAGACGGAGGCGAGTGGGTTTGGTTCCTTTATTACACATCGCCCAGGGGTGGTAAAGCAGCAGCAGCCACCCCCAGACCCCAAAAGCAGGCCCTGGAGCTCTGCGATTGGAGAGACCTTGGCAAGAGGGTGCCAAAACGGCAAAGATTTTCCTGTTGGGCAAAGATTCCCTTTAATCTGTGGAGCTGTGGCTGTTGCTCAGCCCGACTGCTGCTCACTGGAGCGATTCAGCCTCATCCCTCCAAAGCCACCACCACGATCGTACCCCCCAGGGGAAAGATGAAGGGACTTATTTTTTCCTGACAGCCCTCCAGCTACTTTGAGAAATGTATAAGCATTTTACACCCTACAGCGTGTAAAGCCTTCCCCGCTCCCTCCCTCCCCACCTCCCACCACGTATGCATAAACAGAGCATCTGGCTATCTGCCCTCTCCCACCCCCCTGAAAAGACCCCAATGCATCCCGCGGCAGCGGCGATGCTCGAATCAGAACTGGAAACACAGGGCGAGTCTTTATCCAACCTTCCCAAGCACTGGCAGTCTAAATGCTAAGCTGCTTACATGGGCTAATGGCAACATATCCATGCTGGGAGGCTTCATCTTTCCACCCCCACTGCAACCCTCCCACCCTCCTCTCCCCTCCCCACCTTTCTCCACATCCTTAAATGACTATTTTCACACTCAAACCCTTTGGCAGATCAAATACAGAGTATGCAGCGTGTTCCCGGGGAGCTGCAAGGCATACAGGGCGCGAGAGCCAAGTTCAGTGTCCAACACGGACAAGCTCATCCAGCCGCGGGGATCCCAGCCCAGAACACAGTGTATTCCCCCCCAACCTCCAACACAAAGCACATGCACAACAGTGTCCAAGTCCACACATCCAGGGAGGGTTGGGAGCTACAGGCGGCTACCGTAGAAGTCGGAGAGAGGGAAGAAGGTTGCTGGTCAGCAGCTGCTACAAGGAAGAGCCGAACAGGTTCGACGTTGGAGGACGGAGGGGGAACAAAATACAAGAACGAACTCAAAAGGAGGCAAAGGGAGACGCTGGGATTCGGGGGTTGGATGTCTACCTTCTAGGCAACAGCCAGCACGGGAGAGGAAAGGGAGAGTTGGTGTTTGGTTTGTGGGGGGTTTGTTTTGGTGTCACTCACGATAGAAAACATATTCGGTGTAAGAGGTCCAGATCCTGTCATCCGTCTGGTCGTGGGCGAAGGCACAGGTGCCTGTGGAATTGCAAGCCACCATGTGGAAGCCAGCATCGGCCAGTTTATCGAAGGCTTGCTCCAGGAAGGTGAATTTGAGGTAGTACCTGGATGTGTACCTCTCCGGGGGCCTGTCTGGGTCCCGGCTCTCGTTCAAGGTATCTCCAAAGACCTCCTTGGCCAGCGATGTCTTGCCACAGACCATGATCCGTGCCACCCTGCGGAACTTGGCATCCGTCTGGCTGTCCCTGCCCAGGGTGTAGGAGCCCCGGTAGCCAATGGTGATGAAACCTGCCCTGCGGACGTCGGTGCCGCTGGCACCCACACCGGTGGTGACAGAAACCCCAGGGCCACCGGTCATAGCGCTGGGAAGCATGGCACTGGCAGAGGTCAGGTTGCGGGTGGCATCCGCGTTGGGGGAGAGCTCCTCTGGGTCGCTTTGGCATGGATCATCTCCCAGCGAGTTCTGCTTGCTGAGCTTGGGGGCCAGCATCTTCACGAGCTCCGGCAGCATGAAGTATTCAGCCTCTCGCTGCAGGCGATTCCTCTCTGGGAAGTGGTCGGGCAGCACCAGCTGCTGGTCCCTCATGTAATCCAAGATGTAGCGGAAGAGGAAGCCGTCCCGATCCACAAAGAACCGTCCCTTGCTGTCACGAGCCAGGGAGCGGACGTTCTTCTGGGTGAACATCTCCCAGAGAAGCGAGCCAGGCACGCTGACCAGGGTGGGGTGGCGGGTGATGTAGACTTGTCCACCCACATTGAGTTCAATGATCTCGGGGAAAGGGAAGTCCTCGCTGGGTTTGGCACAGCCTGCGTTGTCTGCCAGGGCCATCGTGAGCTACCGCTGCCTTCCCACCTGCAACATAAAGCAGCAACGCGCCAACGTTAAGCCTGCCAGCAAATGCAGCTCATCACCCCACCGATGCCAAGCCAGGTCACGCTTACTTTGAGTCAGCAAGCAGTGCAGGATCAGGCCCCTGGCTCTCCAGGAGTCAGGAGGTCGGCTCTCTTCCCTAATCTCTTGGCTCTTGGAATAAGCAGCATTAGCTCACACTGCCTTCCACGCTAGAAGACGTGAAGGACGTTACCCATGTTCTGAAGACGCTGACTCCACCTAAAGCCCTCCTGGCAGTCAGACCCTGGGAACGGGGCTCAGCACCTTTGCTGAAGAAGGCAAAGCGACGCTGTACTGATGTCAACAACAGGAAAGCCGGGACTGTCACACCCTGGGTGGGACTGGTGACCCGCCTGGCCCAGCATCCTGCTGGTCAGGAGTTGCTGCTGAGCATGCCAAGGGGGAACTGCATTACAGCAGCATCTCCTGCCGAACCTCGGAGATGGAGGGGAGCTTGTGGTCCCACACAAGAAGCGCCTACAGGTCTGCTAGAAAAACAATACTCGGCATCACCACAAAGGACAGGGTGACGGTGGCTTTTGGCTCTCCTGCTCCATCCTCGCTCCTCGAAAGTACTTGGAGACTCCAGGCCACGTTGAGAGCAGGTGAGAGCTGACAGAACGTCTCCAGGGGTTTGGAGCCAAGACAAATACCAGAGGACTGGGACAGTCTTGGGCCGGACGCCAGGTATTTATACATTTTCCAAAGGCAGGCTGATTCCTGGGCATCTCTTGACACCACAAATCAGCACTTACATAAACCTGGCTCAGCAGACTCCTGATCCAGCCTGGACAAACTGTGCTTCCTGCAGGGATTTGGGAGATCATGGAGAGAAAGGGGCCCTGCATCACCTCTAACTGCCGGGCAGGGGTGTCCTCAAGCTCTTCCCACTCCACTGTGGGACGTTAGTGCAGCCCCGGGACTGCTTTGAAGTTGGCAATAGCTGCCTGCACCCAAGGACCAAAAAAACCATCAAGAAGTCTTGCCCCATCCTTGTGTCCCACCGTACAGCTTCACACCAGCCACACAAAAGGATCCAAACCCAAATTTTGGAGAAGCTAAAGGGCAGAGATAAAACTCCGTGGGGCACTTTTGGGTGACGAGGAGAGCCAAGGTTGCATCTCGGAGCATCACTCACCCTCCCAGCTCATAGAGGTGTCCGGGGAGGGGTGGTTTGGAGCAAGGAGCGACTTGGTCATGATGGGAAAGGGGCTCAGCGCGCTCCTGCTGCCTCCCAGACCCTCTCCCGCAGTAGCTTTCAATCCCTTTTTG
The DNA here is from genome assembly GCA_013389865.1 of Piaya cayana. Classification (NCBI taxonomy): domain Eukaryota; kingdom Metazoa; phylum Chordata; class Aves; order Cuculiformes; family Coccyzidae; genus Piaya; species Piaya cayana. The sequence continues at coordinate 12,255 of WAAB01025701.1, read as the reverse complement.
CTGGTGAGGTGCCCCCCGCGGTTACTGCCCAGGCTCCTCCGGCAAGAGCAGAGCCAGCTCCCTCTGCCGCGGGTGGTGGAGGCTGANGCTGGGAAGCATGGCACTGGCAGAGGTCAGGTTGCGGGTGGCATCCGCGTTGGGGGAGAGCTCCTCTGGGTCGCTTTGGCATGGATCATCTCCCAGCGAGTTCTGCTTGCTGAGCTTGGGGGCCAGCATCTTCACGAGCTCCGGCAGCATGAAGTATTCAGCCTCTCGCTGCAGGCGATTCCTCTCTGGGAAGTGGTCGGGCAGCACCAGCTGCTGGTCCCTCATGTAATCCAAGATGTAGCGGAAGAGGAAGCCGTCCCGATCCACAAAGAACCGTCCCTTGCTGTCACGAGCCAGGGAGCGGACGTTCTTCTGGGTGAACATCTCCCAGAGAAGCGAGCCAGGCACGCTGACCAGGGTGGGGTGGCGGGTGATGTAGACTTGTCCACCCACATTGAGTTCAATGATCTCGGGGAAAGGGAAGTCCTCGCTGGGTTTGGCACAGCCCGCGTTGTCTGCCAGGGCCATCGTGAGCTACCGCTGCCTTCCCACCTGCAACAAAAAGCAGCAACGCGCCAACGTTAAGCCTGCCAGCAAATGCAGCTCATCACCCCACCGATGCCAAGCCAGGTCACGCTTACTTTGAGTCAGCAAGCAGTGCAGGATCAGGCCCCTGGCTCTCCAGGAGTCAGGAGGTCGGCTCTCTTCCCTAATCTCTTGGCTCTTGGAATAAGCAGCATTAGCTCACACTGCCTTCCACGCTAGAAGACGTGAAGGACGTTACCCATGTTCTGAAGACGCTGACTCCACCTAAAGCCCTCCTGGCAGTCAGACCCTGGGAACGGGGCTCAGCACCTTTGCTGAAGAAGGCAAAGCGACGCTGTACTGATGTCAACAACAGGAAAGCCGGGACTGTCACACCCTGGGTGGGACTGGTGACCCGCCTGGCCCAGCATCCTGCTGGTCAGGAGTTGCTGCTGAGCATGCCAAGGGGGAACTGCATTACAGCAGCATCTCCTGCCGAACCTCGGAGATGGAGGGGAGCTTGTGGTCCCGCACAAGGCGCACCTACAGGTCTGCTAGAAAAACAATACTCGGCATCACCACAAAGAACAGGGTGACGGTGGCTTTTGGCTCTCCTGCTCCGTCCTCGCTCCTCAAAAGTACTTGGAGACTCCAGGCCACGTTGAGAGCAGGTGAGAGCTGACAGAACATCTCCAGGGGTTTGGAGCCAAGACAAATACCAGAGGACTGGGACAGTCTTGGGCCGGACGCCAGGTATTTACACATTTTCCAAAGGCAGGCTGATTCCTGGGCATCTCTCGACACCACAAATCAGCACTTACATAAACCTGGCTCAGCAGACTCCTGATCCAGCCTGGACAAACTGTGCTTCCTGCAGGGATTTGGGAGATCACGGAGAGAAAGGGGCCCTGCATCACCTCTAACTGCCGGGCAGGGGTGTCCTCAAGCTCTTCCCACTCCACTGTGGGATGTTAGTGCAGCCCCGGGACTGCTTTGAAGTTGGCAATAGCTGCCTGCACCCAAGGACCAAAAAAACCATCAAGAAGTCTTGCCCCATCCTTGTGTCCCACCGTACAGCTTCACACCAGCCACACAAAAGGATCCAAACCCAAATTTTGGAGAAGCTAACGGGTAGAGATAAAACTCCATGGGGCACTTTTGGGTGACGGGGAGAGCCAAGGTTGCATCTCGGAGCATCACTCACCCTCCCAGCTCATAGAGGTGTCCGGGGAGGGGTGGTCTGGAGCAAGGAGCGACTTGGTCATGATGGGAAAGGGGCTCAGCGCGCTCCTGCTGCCTCCCAGACCCTCTCCCGCAGTAGCTTTCAATCCCTTTTTGCTGGTGAGGTGCCCCCCGCGGTTACTGCCCAGGCTCCTCCGGCAAGAGCAGAGCCAGCTCCCTCTGCCGCGGGTGGTGGAGGCTGAGGAGCAGGGCTGGGGGGACACAGGGACAGGGGATGGGGACCCGCATCCTCCCCCCAGCGGAGGGGCTGGGACCCCCGCACCCCCGTTACCTCCGCAGGGCGGCTCGGCTGCTCCGCTCCCCTCCAATCGCTCCCGCAGCTCCGTTCTGCCTCCCCAGCCCTGGCCCCGCTGTTTTATATCGCCGGGAGGCGGAGAGCGCCGGCCCCTGCCGGCCCCGGGACCGCCTCCCCCATCCCTCCCTCCTCCCCTCCCTCCCCGCCTCCTCCGCTGCCGGCTCCGTCCCCCCCCTCCATCCCTGCATCCTCCTCACTCCATCCCTGCATCCTCCTCACTCCATCCCTGCATCCTCCCCACTCCATCCCTGCATCCTCCCCACCTCCATCCCTACATCCTTCCCACTCCATCCCTACATCCTTCCCACTCCATCCCTGCATCCTCCTCACTCCATCCCTGCATCCTCCCCACTCCATCCCTGCATCCTCCCCACCTCCATCCCTACATCCTTCCCACTCCATCCCTACATCCTTCCCACTCCATCCCTGCATCCTCCTCACTCCATCCCTGCATCCTCCCCACTCCATCCCTGCATCCTCCCCACCTCATCCTTGCATCCTCCCCACCTCCATCCCTACATCCTCCCCACCTCCATCCCTACATCCTTCCCACTCCATCCCTGCATCCTCCCCACTCCATCCCTGCATCCTTCCCTCCCTGTCTCTGCATCCACCTCCCTCTATCCCTGTACCCCCATCCTTTCCATCCCTGCATCCCTCCCCTCCATCCCTGTACCCCCATCCTCTCCATCCCTGCATCCCTCCCCTCCATCCCTAGACCCCCTCCCCCACTATATCTGCATTTCCAGCCCCTCCATCCTTGCATCACCCCTTTCCCTGCATCCCCCCGCCAAGTCCCTGCGTTCTTNCCCTGCATCCTTCCCTCCCTGTCTCTGCATCCACCTCCCTCTATCCCTGTACCCCCATCCTTTCCATCCCTGCATCCCTCCCCTCCATCCCTGTACCCCCATCCTCTCCATCCCTGCATCCCTCCCCTCCATCCCTAGACCGCCACCCCACTATCCCTGCATTCATCTCCTCTCCACCCCTCCATGCCCCCATCCCTGCACCCTTCTCCCCTCCACACCTGCCTCTCCCTCCCCTCCATCCCTGCCTCCCTCCCCTCCACCCCTCCCCCCCCTCATTATCCCTGCCTTCCCATCCCCTCCATCCCCCCCATCCCTGCATTCCTCTCCTCTTCATCCCTCCATGCTCCCATCCCTGCATCCTTCTCCCCTCCACACCTGCATCTCCCTCCCCTCCATCCCTGCATCCCTCCAATCACCATTAGACCCCCTCCCCGCTACCCCTGTCTTCCCAACCCCTCCTTCCCTGCATCTCCCTCCCCTCCATCCCTGCATCCTCATCCCCTCCATCTTTCCCTTCTTCCCCTCCTCTGCCCCTTACTATCCCTGCATTTACATTCCCTCCATCCTTGCATCCCACCCATCACTGTGTGTCATCCCCTGCTACATCCCCCCATCCCCATCCCCTCCCACCACCAGGAAGCTCCGTACTGGGACCAGGGAAGGCCAAGGGGTTCTGGCTCTACTCCATCCTCCAGCAATGCAGGGTCATAGAACCATGGAATGGCTTGAGCCAGAAGGGATCTTAAAACCACTGGATCAGAGGCTCCAAGCCCCATCCAACCTGGCCTTGAACACCTCCAGGGATGGATGGGGCTTGGAGCCCCTGATCCAGTGGGAGGTGTCCCTGCCCATAGCAGGGGTGGAACTGGATGGGCTTTAATATCCCTTCCAGCCCAAACCACTCTATGATTCTCTGATTAGTGATGTGGATCGGGGCTGCAAAGGTTAACATTTCACACATTAGAACTGGAACTTTACCACATACATATTTTGTGGAACATATTTATCGATGGGGAAAGTTAGAAATGAGATAAAGTGGTTTGAGATTATAGATATGAATAACAAGAAATGCCCCAAAATAAAAAATACAAAGGGGGGGGGGGGAATAGGGAAAGATTTTAACACCATAGCTCTTTTTTTAAGCTCAAATTTTGTTTCATGTGCTAGAACCCAAGAGAAAAAGATATTGAGAACTTGGAGAGCCAAATTCCTCCTCACCAGCCTGTAATATAAAATGGTAACAGCTGGATGTTGGATTCAACCAAAACTCTGACCTGGATGGATGGATGAACAGATGGATGAAGGGATGGATGGATGCTGGAGATTGCTTTGCTCAACCAGGAGTTGAAGAATCCTCTTTGAAAAAGTCTTGTGGATAAATTTAGTCGCTGTGAGCCAGTTTGATTGGTAGGGTTGGGTGAGGATGAAATCCTATGTGTTGCTGTGAGTTCACGGAAAACCTCCCAGTGAAGTTCCAACTCTGTTGGGTTACAACCGTCCATCTCCAGAAAATGCAGCGACCCCAACCGTGTTCAAAGTTAACGGTTCAGCACTTCAGACTGTCATCCCTCTCATCCACCCTGGCCCAGTAGGGAGATGCAGAGAAGCAAAGGACACAGAAAAAGACTCTCCATACCAGTTTCTCTGCTTGTACCCAGTTGAAATCGTGGTGGCAGTCTTACAAAATCCTATCTGATGCCAGTACAGGCAGATGTGGAATAAGAAACCCTGTTGAAAAGGCTTTTGGACACATGCAGATGTGAGCAGCCAGATGCGAATCACAGGCAGGCTGTGTGCAGGCAGCTGTGCTCTGCATTGAAACACCCACTGGGGGCTGTAACTCAGTAAATCACCCTGATATTCCTAATGGGAAGAGTTACTCACCCTGTTCCCCAAGCCACAAGGACTGGGAGCTGTAGGTTTTGTTGGAAGGAGCCCCCATGGCTTGTGTTTCCCTCCCAGCACAGGCACAACAAGCTCTGAACATACAGGAAGGGAAATGTGGAGAGGGTCGGTCTGGTGAGTATATTAGGTTTTACACCCTGGAATCGCACACATGAGGTTTCTTATTTGTCAGCTCATAATCTTCCCCAGCTCTTTCAGAAAGTGATGTCTTTGAGACCTTGCGGCGCTCCGTCAAACTGAGCTGAAATTGCTGAAAGACCTCAAAATATAAGTGGGAGGGCAGACACCGAGGCACGCTGTCTCTCACACAGCACGCATATGTGCCTGCACTGCCATCAGATTAATCCTTTTCCTTGGGGAATGAGCCTAAAAATAACCTGAATTTGATAATGTGTTTGGAAGGCTACAAAAGCAAGGCTGCCCTGGGAAGCTCCCCATAGGAAATGCTCTGCCCGGTGCCCTTGGTAAGGTGGCATCCCCTACCCAGAGTGACATCTACAAGGCTGGAGGGGTGGGGACCTTATTTTGGGGTCAGTGGAGCTACCTTGGAAGTTGTGCAACATCACGCTGTGAGAGTCGAGGTAGGAGCCCAGGGTGGGCATGATGAGAGGAGGACAGCAGGGAGGGTGTTGGTGCTGAGGTCTTGGGAAGCTGTGGAGGAAAAGCCATCTGCTCCAGCTGCTCCATGGAGGGTTTCAGGTAGGTAGGAGATGTGGGTATTGATTTCATCTTCAAGGTGTGTATTTATCATACGTCTGTGATGACACATCCTGGACGAGCAAGTTCATTTTCTCTCTTCCGACCTCTCTTTGGACTGGAACGATGAATACTAGGAGGCACTTTCCTCTTCCATAGAATCATAGAATCATTAAGACTGGGAAAGACCTCTAAACGTATCCAGTCCAGCCATCACCCCAACACACCTCTGACTACTAAACCACGTCCCCAAGTGCCATGGCCACATGGTTTGTGAATCCTGANCATCTTCAAGGTGTGTATTTATCACATGTCCGTGCCGTTACATCCTGGAAGAGCAAGTTCAGTTTCTCTCTTCTGACCACTCTTTGGACTGGAACGATAAATATGAGGAGGCACTTTCCTCTTCCATAGAATCATAGAATCATTAAGACTGAGAAAGACCTCTAAACACATCCAGTCCAGCCATCATCCCAGTACACCTCTGACTACTAAACCACATCCCTAAGTGCCATGGCCACACGGTTTGTGAATCCCTCTGAGGATGGAAACTCCATCACTGCCCTGGGCAGTCTCTGCTGGGGCTTCACCCATCTGTCAGTGAAGAAATGTTTCTTAATATCCAACCTAAAAATCCCCTGGTGCAACTTGAGGCCATTTCCCCTCATCCTAGCAGTTGTTCTTTGGGAGAAGGGCCCAGCACCCACCTTGCTCCAACCTCCTTTTCTGTGAGCTGCAGAGCATGATGAGGTCTCCCCTCAGCCTCCTCTTCTCCAGACTAAACAGCCCCAGATCTCTCAGCCACTCCCTGAACCCCTGGGCTCCAGCCCCTTCACACTGGTGTTCAGAAGGATTTGATTCATTCTGCCAATCCAGCATCACCTGAGCAACTGTTCATCCCTCTGCAATTCTCGTACCATCTTGCTTCACGTGACAGAACACTGCTACCTTCCAGAGACCTCCCCATCAAAGTGAAAACACACAGTGCTGCTTTAGTGCTTTGTCCTCCACATCACTGAGACCCAAATTGGTGCAAATATTTCCATGAGCTGAAAGGGAAAGCAGCCAGGTCACTGCTGCCACATCTTGAGGCAACTTGAGGCATGATCTTCAAAGAAGGGGAAGATGTTTGGTGCAATAGAAGCGATGAGGGGGTCTGCAAACTCAGAAGTTGCCAAGAGGTTTTATAAACCAACCTTTACAAGTTCTTCCAAAAAAAGAGAATGAAACAAGGATTTGGGTCCCTCTCTGTCCTCTGAAGACTTTTATCAACTGCAACAGCAGAACATGATTCATCCGTGTCCCAAGAGAAGGAAAGGAATGGGCTTAATGTGTGTTTGTGTCTGCTCTGTTATTACACAGAATGTGGTCTGGTTATTGCAAGAAGGTGCTGGCATAACTTCCTGGCTGCTCTTTCCAGCTTTTCATCTTTCCTGTGCTTAGACAATTCACTTGACCTTCTGGTGCCTCGACCTTGTTATCCACAGACTGGGGGGCCCTGCTTGCTCTCCAGTCACTATAAGTGTTGCTAAAAGCTCCATTATGCTGCTCCAAAACTATTTGAAAGGTTGTTAGATACATATTTTGAAGTGCTGACAGGACCATAAACTGAAAAGGAGACACAAATTTTTCCATTGCCTGTTTCTTTTCCTCAGCTAAAAAGGAGTAAAAAACAATAAATCACTTACACACCTTGCTCTGATGTTGATCTTGTGATCACGTTGCAAGGATGTTGTCACAGAGAACCAATGCTTCTACATCTCCTTCAGCAGTTCCTTATCAAGATAACAAGGAGAAGTGCGTGCAGAGGGAGGAATATTTATCAGAGAAAAACTCCCATATTTCACGTATGTCAGAAGGGTCCAGTACACAGAGTTTCGAATTCCACTCTGCCACTGGTATGATTCATAAATGAGGGAGGGCTAAATGCAGGAATCTTTCATCCTTCAACGAAGCGGAGTTCATCCTAAAAAGGCAGCAGAAGCCCAGAGTGCCAGACCCTTGAGGGCACTACATTATTACTGATATATTTGGGGTCTTCTGGCTGTATCACCATCAGTCAGTGTGAAAATTACCCTTTGCAGCTTCTCTGTTCTTCCCTGGTACTTCCAGTTCTGTTCATCTCTCTCTTCCTCACCTGCATTTTTCCTCTTTTCTTCCTCTATTTCATTCAGCTCTCCTCTTGCCTTTCCTTTTCCATGTCACAGAATCATGCAATGATTTGGGTTGGAAGGGACCTGAAAGCCCATCCAATTCCAATTCCCCCTGCCATGGGCAGGGACACCTCCCACTGCATCAGGGGCTCCAAGCCCCATCCAACCTGCCCTTGAACCCCTCCAGGGATGGGGCAGCCACCACTGCTCTGGGCAACCTGGGCCAGGGACTCCTCATCCTCACAGCAAAATATTTCTGCCCAAGATCTCATCTCAATCTCCTCTTTTTTTAGTGGAAAAGCCTTTCCCCTCATCTTATCCCTGCCCTCCCCAATCCACAGCCCCTTTCCTGCTTTCCTGGAGCCCCTTTTAGAACTGGGAGGCTGCTTTAAGGCTATATGTGCTAATTAAAATCCTTCCATGAGCATTTTGAGCATCAGTGAGAACAGTGGAGGGTCTCCCCTGAGTCGCTGATCCTCTGCAGGCTCCTAGGTGACCATAAATCAGCAACAACCCCCCAGCAGCATCACTGAGACCTCTTGTTGGTTTTCTTCCTTCACCTCCCTTCTCCAGGAGCCACATAGTTTTGCTGATAGGCACAGACCACATGCACACAGTCAAATAGAAGGGAAGATTCATCTGTGGCTCTGCCTGTAACACCCCTCTGCTCTCCCCACTCAGGTCTGAGCAGTGCGGAAGCTTCAGCCATTGCCAGCATCTATAAAAAGTGGTTAATCTGCTTCTGCTCAGGAAGGAGCCTAGGTGGTTCTGCAGTCCTTGGAACCAAGAGGTTAAGCAGCCACGTACATCTGAGCACGGCTGCTGTGGTCCAGTTTGAGACTTCAGGCCGGTGCTTCAATAATTTACTTATCTACCTTATCTATCCCACTTTTAGCAACATCTGCCAACTTGCACTACAATTGTTGTGTTCTTCCTGTGACAGATCGGTTTGGACACGGAAGGAAAAAGGCTGTGCTTAATGGTGTGCTTTAATTGGCTTTTCATTATGAAAGCTTAGATGTCTCTGCAGCAAAGTGCAGTTAGAAATCAATAGCAAGATGAGATCTAGGCTGTAAACTCCTCTCAGGCTATGGGAGTTGCTGAGGGTCAAGATTTTGGTTCTGTGTCATCTCTACAGGAGCATTTTCTAGGATCCTCTTGGATGGTGTTGAAACTGGCATCATCACCACTGGCTTCAGGGATGATGGAAATCCTGTATCAGTGATCAGTTTCCATGCTGTGCGATATTTCATAGAAGCATAGAAACACAGACTATCCTGAGCTGGAAGGGACCCACAAGGACCATCCAGTCCAGCTCCTGTCCCTGCACAGGACACCCCAACATTCACACCGTGGGGCTGAAGGCCTTGGTCAAACTCTGCTTGGATATTGTCAGGCTCAGTGCTGTGACTGCTTCCCTGAAGAGCTGTGGAGGGCTCCACCACCCTCTATGTGAAGAACTGTGTCCTCATATCCAACCTAACTCTCCCCTGGCACATCTTCCTGCCATTCCCTTGGTCCTGTCACCAATGGCCAGGGAGAAGAACTCGGCACCTTCTCCTCCTCCTTCCTTGGTGAGGAAGCTGCACAGCATGATGAGGTCTCCACTCAGTTTCCTCTTCTCCAGGCTGAACAGACAAATTATGTCCAGCCACTCCTCACATGCTTCCCCCCTAAACACTTCACTAACTCCATGCCCTTCTCTGGATGCTCTTCAGTTGTTTTAGATCCATTTTATCCCCTGATGCCCAAAACAGCACCCAGTGCTCGNCCATGCCCTTCTCTGGATGCTCTCGAGCAAAATAACACCCAGTGCTCAAGGTGCAGAGTAGAATAGGACAATCCCCTCTCTCTCAGCTGACACTGCCGTGCAGGATGCACCCCAGGACACTGTTGTTCCTCTTGGCTGCCAGGGCACTGTTGACTCACAGGAATAAAATCATGTGGATCCAGTGGTCTCATTTCACCATGTGGACTCTGAATGGCCACTTTGAAATTGCTCATTCCTAAAGCAGAGGTGTCTCATACAGCCTTTTCTTCATGATATCTTTCAAGCTGGTAAATTAAACCATAAATGCTACTGCATTTCAGGTAAGCACTGCCAAAGCAAACAGGAATTGACAAGAGGGAATGGCCTCAAGCACCACTAGAGGAGGTTTAGGTTGGACATTGGGAAAAAATTTTTCACAGAAAGGTTCACTGGGCAGTGGCAGAGGCTGCCCAGGGAGGGAGTTGAGTCACCTTCCCTGGAGGGGTTTAAGGGACGGGTGGATGAGGTGCTGAGGGACATGGTTTAGTGATTGATGGGGATGGTTGGACTCGATGATCCGATGGGTCTTTTCCAACCTGGTGATTCTGTGATTCTATGATGCTGGAGCAGTTTGGAAATGTTTCACCATGTCTTTTGTACTTAGAGGGAAAGGAGTTTAGGAACAGGCTGGTTGCTGAAGAAGCATCTTCTGAAAGGCAACAGAGCACCTCTGGGCAAGTGGAATGCAGTTACACTAAACATTCCCAATGTTTATCTGCCTTGCAATCCCTGTGATCACTCTGGAGGACTGTTCAACCCCCAGCAAGTCATAGAATCATTGAATAATGGAACTGTTTGGGCTGGGAGGGACATTAAAGTCCATCTAGTCCCACCCCTGCCATGGGCAGGGACACTTCCAATAGATCAGGGGCTCCAAATCCCATCCAACCCGGCCTTGAACACCTCCAGGGATGGGACAGCCACCCCTGCTCTGAGACACCTGGGCCAGGGCCTCCCTGCCTTCTCACCAAAACAGAATCTCAACTAAATCTCCACTCTTTCAGTTTAATACCATTCCTCATCATCTTATCATGTCCAGACTGAATTCTGTCCTCAGTAGAAGCCGGTAACCCAGCCGGTTTGACCTTTTGCTGAAGCAGCTACCATGGTCTTTTCCCCATTAACATGTCACTCTCATGTGGGTACCTGGATGCTCTCTGCACAAGCAAACATCCTACCACTGTGTTTCCAGGATGCAGATCACTTAGACAGTGAGCTGGAAACAACCCAGGCTATAAAACTTTGCATGTACACTTAGATTTTCGTACATATAAAAATATACCGGTGCTATCCAGTAAAACCCAAGCTTGCATCACAGTGGACAGGTACGGTTGGACTTGATGATCTCAAAGGTCTTTTCCAACTGAGGAACTGTATGATTCTGTGATCCTATGATCACATAACAAAGAAACGTGATAAGAAGAAGAGGATCTCAAGCCTAAAATGAGGTAGTTGGCAGGCAGACTGTAGGAGGGATCTATGTCGGCTTTGTTGCAAACGGTCTGTTCCTTGGGCTCTGCCAACACGGTGCCCTGGGGTGAAGATGCCATCTGGCTTGGCAGAGCAACCAGCCTGAGGACGGTGCTGGTGGAAGCAGAGAGGGATAGGAGGACCTGCTTCGGTACACGCCCGTTTTAAAGCCACCATTTCTGACTGGCAGACTGCTCAGTGTACACCAGCTTGTGGTTGAGACTGAATCAGGCTGCAGAGACATGGGGTAAAACAAGACACGCAGCCCACCTGCCCTCTGAAACCTTGGATCTGGAATCAATCCAGTGTTGCTCTTGATGGGAGTGAGCTGTTGGAGCTTTCTGGACCATCGAAGAAACCTGCTGGCCCCGCATGCTGAGCAAGTCACAGCAGTATGGATCTAGCTAGGGTACTCTAAACAAGCTCTTCTCTCTGCCTTCCCCATAATCTCCTGCTAACAGGAGGGCTTTTGATATCAGACATTTCCACATCTCCCATCTCAGATAAGTACTAGTACTATATTAACGTTGAAGATGCAAAACCAATTCTATGTGCTCAATGTAGTATGAGGACACCTGCAAATCAGAAAAGGACAAGAGGAGCATTTTCAGCATACCAGAGAAGTTGCTTTCGCTATGAGGCTCAAACTCTCCTGACTACTGAAACAGGACCAAGCTGTTTCTGAGATAGGCATGGGAATGCCTGTAAAACTCNGGAGCATTTTCAGCATACCAGAGAGGTTGCCTGAAAAACATGGGAATGCCTGAAAAACATTTTGTCTGCATGCTCCATCCCCTTGGACACTGGACTGTAGCATTAAAATCCATAGCAAACTCTAGCTCCAGATTCTGCTAGAAACACCGTCTCTCACATGCCAGCAGCAATGCAGTGTTGTAAATCTGTCAGGAATGCAGGCTGGTAGAGTCCTCCAAGGTCACCCAGTCCCAGCCTGTTCTATCACACCAGCCTCACCATACAAACCATCTCCTGCGTGTACCAAATTCTACCTAGAAAGTGGCCAGGAGTTTTATTGCCACGACTCTTACTAGAAGAGGTCGTGCTGAGACCCTTCTCATCTCCAGTCTAAATGGCTGCATGAGTTCTTCCCACTTCTTCTCATGCCACCATCATCCTTCACCTCAGACAGGTCTTGTCCCTTCTGCCCTTTCAGAAGTAGCCTGAAAAGCAGAGAGGGAGAGAGATCTGTCTGATTTACCACAGTCAAAGCAGGTCAGAGACAAGTCAAGACTGGGATTCAGTGACCTACCAGCCATGAGTTAGCAGAAGTGAGAACCCAAGGTATGTTAGAAATCTCAGGGGACT